>CAJRST010011113.1:954706-1094706 GCA_907169785.1 Menidia menidia | reverse complement strand
TGTGTGAATATGAAAGGAATCGATATCGTGTTTGGAGGTGAGGAATTAAAATCATTTAGTGGGAGACAGAACTCCAACAACAAATATAATTGATTTTTTATTTTAGCCAAAAGGCCCATGGACGGTTGTCAGACAGTTTTAATTTAGTTGCGTATATGAGTTATTATGAGGACGTGGACAAAGTGGTTCCCACTCACACAGCTCTGTATAGTAAACTCACCTCTCTTGGGGGAGATTTATGGTGCATTTACTTGCAAACGGGCACAAAATCAGAGGACGTCTTACAGGGTGACGCTGCAGTCCATCATATTTTCGGCTCCAGAGTTTAGCCGGTGTCTGTGAGGGCTAAATCACCAAGCTGTTGTTTCTATGGAGTGATAAAACAGCAACAGAAAGACATCAAAATCAAATAAGGGCAAGCAGAAATATGGCTGAAAAATATATTTCTAAAGGAACATGAAAATTGGGACAAGTCAGTTGAAGCTTTCTAAACAGTTGCCATATTTTATTCTTTATATCTGTCCTTAGTATCAGTGATGATACATATTTTAACTTTTTTTTTTTTTAATTGTTGCAGGCCAAACAAAATTATTTCCTAGTGGAAATCCACATGAGCGGGATTTTGGACTTTCAGTATCATCATGGATGTATTATTATCAGAAGGCCAGTAAGCCAAATGCCATAAGTTACCACTAAATAGAACTAAATGGAAATCTATGGAAATTAAACGGAGATGTTCCATTCTGGCTGCCAGTTGCCAAAGCATTTTAAAATTCAAAGCCTCTGCTGTCTATTCCACTCTGCTGTGCATCAACAGAGTATTTCCTAAACAGGGTGTCGATATTTCAATGAGCAAAGTTAGAATGGGGGTGGGGCACCACATTTAAACAAATTAACCACAACAATCTTACATAAGTTTGTTATTGAGGTGTGAGCACTCAGCCCGAAAAAGATCCAACCCGCTGTCTCTCTTCAGATGGGCCATGTTTTTAATATATGAAGGCAAAATAAAAGCCTCCTCTCCCAGAGGACGTCAGATTCATTTAGATGTATTTTATTGCTTCTCTTATCATTTTTTGTTTTAGAATTGAATTTACATTCTGCGTACCTTATGCTTACATATTAAATGTTCCAATTACCAGCTTCACATGAATTATTAGTATGCTTACTTCATTTGTTAGGTAATGATTTATTTATGCAATTATGATTTATTTTTGGAAACATATGCCATATACTGCTCATGGACATGTGCACATTGTGGGTTTAGACTACAGAGGCTCTTAGAGTGGAACCTGTATCTCAGACTTTGGTAAACCTTCATAAATAACTTTAATCTTGTCTTCATTTAAATGAAAAAAACCTTAACATGCTTATTTTGATGTGAAGCAGCAGCTTCTCTATGAGTTTTGCCTTTGCTGTATCACTGAGGCTGAGTTGAGATAACCAATGTGGAAAAACTCATTTTTAGGGTCACTCTCCAAAAACAGTTTCATCATGTGGGGCAGCTCTCTTGCCACCAGCCTGGTAGAACTGTAATTTGAAATGGAACTTTACTGCATTCACTGCAGCTGTGTAGAAAAACCTTAGTCCATTTTTATTTTTGTAATGTGCCAACATGTCATCCATAGGAATGCACCCAATGATTTAAAAAGCATGACACATTTTGTGATACTTTTGATCAGGAATCCTAGTTATTGTCACTTCATTTCGTTCCATCCATCCACTATCAGCACTGATAATTCCTAGTAGGATTGTTTTTTTAGAACAATCTTAAAAAAAAAGATTGTTTTAAGATCGTTTCCATCTCTTGGCTGTTCAATCAAGATTCAGTCTCACCTGAAAAGTAGATGAGAACAAAAAAACAACAGTTTAATTCGAAAATTTTGGGGCAATTATAATGAGGATCAACTAAGAAAATGTTATTAAACTCTTAGACAATAGGCTTTAATTATTACCAAATCACTTTGCAAATTAATGACTTTCTTGTAATTCACATATGACCAATGGCTACATACTTGCCATGTAAAGACAGATAGACGAAGAATAGTTTCCAGAGAACAAGAAAAAAAGAGAAAAGGTTTGAGGACAGATTTCAGAAAGGAGGATTGTGCTTTTTGAATCATGTAATGATGGACCTGATCAGATAATCAAACAGGGATATGCCACCTCTCTAAAAGACCTAAAGACATATTGGAATTGGAATACAATCCCAAGATTTTAAACTGTAACAGTGTGAGCAGAAAACAGTAACGGATGTGAAAGGCTCTTTTCCACCCAGTGCTGACACTCAGGGTTAAAACTCTGATGATCTATTCAAGCTATTTTGCTAACATTCTGGATCACATCTTCTTTGCATGTTAAAATAATAAGCTGGCGATCCACAGAAATCTGCATAGACACAGGACCCAGTGTTCTGAGAGCTAAGGCCTCTGTTGGGTTTTTCTGCCCACGGGAAATCTTCCGTTCCAAAAGCATCGTTTGGTTTCTAAACCATGTTAGAGATTCAGATATGCACAACCCGACACACAGAAGATCATAACGATATCAGCCTCCAATCAGAGAATATCCCACAAGAGGAAGTCACCGTCGAACCTTTGCCTGGGTTCTGAATTGACTCCAGCGTAGCTATCACAGGGACAGCTCTCTCTTCACAGGGGAACAAACAAAACAAAAACAGCAGTAAATAAGAATTCTGAACATCTGCACTCAGACAAAAACACATCCATCAGCGGCAGCTGCTCCTCTGGCCTTTTCTCCATTCCCGCTTTCTTTCCCTATTCTATCATTTCCTTTGTTGAACTCAGTTTTCTGATTTCTTTTCCTCCCCACTTATTTGTGGCTAGATTTTTTTTTGGTTGCAAACAACTCTTCGCACCTCTGTTTGCACACAGTTAACAGTCTGCCAGGCTGTGATTAGAGAAGGGGGGAAAAAGGGAAGATGCTCTGATGCGTTGAGCATCAAACAGGGCTAATAATCTGTTCAGCATGTGTGTGTTCATCAGCCTCAAATCAGCAGCAGCCACGGCTCAAACATCCCGTTCTGCTGCTCTCATTTGGTTATTCCAGAACCACAATGAGACAAACAGGAGCGTTTTCATGTGGCTGCAGGGCTCACCTTCCTCCGCTTTCTTCTTTACTCTTTCATTTGGTTCCTTGAAGGGATGGTGTTCTTTCTTCTCTTCCTTCCCCTTCAGTTCAAAGTGCAAAGAGTGAAAGAATGAATCATGCCATGCTGGTGTTCCGGGCTCTTGTGGATTCATGCAAAACATCACATTTTAACTGTAAAAATACCAAAGCTCGTGATACATTGAGATGCTTCTCTTCATTGTCTAAAGGTCCAACATTTTATTGATTTGCATTTTATGTGCAAAAACATTTTTGAGGCCCGTTTTTGTCGTCATGTCTCCATCCGTTAACTGTCCCTGTCACTCTTACACCATTGTGGTAAAAACCAAGGTAGAGCCATCGAGAAAAACCCTTTTAGGCTCACTTCTTTCCAGCACCTTTGGTGGGTGATAGCTAAAACTGAACTGAAACTGCTCCTGACTGAGCACTGCTCTGATCTAAGACCTGTTCTTGTACCAGGTCCAGATCAGAGGCCTGCATGGTCTTACAGCATTCAGTTGAAAACTACTCTCTACTTACTGTAATTCCTTTTTTCCTGAGTTCTGGTCCCTTCAGAAACCTACGGGGCCGCCTGCTTCTCCTTAATTGCTGAATATATGGCACAGTAAAATGCTGCTGTTTAATCTACGTTGTGCTAAAGTAGCCGTTAAATAGGGAACCATGAAAGCATGTTACCGAATTATGTCATTATGAAGAGGAGAAGGAGGCCTGAGGAGGAAGGATTTTCAGGGAATTTTGTGGCAGGGTTTTCTGTGCGGGAGAATTTGTCTTTTCTCTGAGTCTGCGAGATTCCGATCTTTGCATCTCTGCAGATGCTTCGCATGCACAGAAATCTAAAAATAATACATTTAAAGTTGTTTTCTGACACTTTACAGCCAAGCTGGAATAAACAACGGTCCCAAATGTCACCCGTCCAAATCTAAGATGGTCTTCACGTTTGTCAGCTAAATTGCTTCTGAGGTGGAAACAAGCAACTTCAGTGGCAAAACAAAGAGCTTTTTTTTCCAGATATGGAGCATAAAGTTGATTCCCATTTCCTGTCTCTGGGGTTGATCCCTGATGCCTCCACTTTCTGGCTCCTCTGAACAATAGGCCAGGTGGGACTTCAAAATTCACCAGTACATCACAGGTCCACACAGAGATAAATGGATGAAAGAGACTGCTTTTCACTCAGACTTTAGAAATCATTTAGAAATGACACACTCATTAAGTCACCATGTGTGTTTTGGTCTGTGGGAAGGAGCTGTACAACTGCTAAGAAACACACACACACACACACACACACTGGGAAAACATGCAAACCCCACACAGAAAGGACCCTGGAGGGTTCGAACCTTCAACCCTACAACCACCAAACCACTGTTATCCCCAGCAAAATATACAGATTTGGTCATTTAACATTTTTTCCTTATGTATAAAATACAAGAGAAAATGAGTAAACATGGAAATCCACAACAGAAAATAAATATTTCCATAATCATTTGAATGGAGCCGGTTGCCGTCAAATGCGAGATCTTTACAGATAGATGCAAAACAAACCGTCACGGCAGTTAGACTGAAACGCCAATTACCTTTCATTTTCAGGGAAAATCAAAAGACAATCACCCATCACGCATCCTAAACATAAATGAAAAGCTTTTAGGCTGTTGGAAATGCACTAAATGGAAAGCTCAAATGAATATCTGCACCGCCACACACAGAAGAAGAAGAAGATCTCGTCTGAAGTCTCGGAACCCCATGCAGCACAACACAATACTTTTGTTTTATAAAATTGTCTGCCACAACACCCCGAAGAGTGATTAATTTTTTCACATAAACACGCCCAGACTTTGTGAACTGTGTGGCTGTGTTGCTGTAAATCATGGCCATGACAGATTGGTGTTGCCAGGGGGAAAATATATAGCAATTTAAGCATCACATTCTCACCGTGAGTAATGGCAGCACACAACGACTGACAGGGAAACAAGAACAGTGAGAAAAAGCAGAAAAAAACGGAGAACTGAACTCCCTTACAAACTGTCCTCACTCATCTCACATGCCTCTATTTGCTTCCATCCACCTGAGTGTGTGTGTGTGTGTGTGTGTGTGTGTGTGTGTGTGTCAGTGCATGCTTGATAAATCCGGATTTTATAGAACATGAACATGACATTCAGCAGAGTTAGTTTCCCTGCTGTGACCCTGCTGAGGTTGAGCTATGGCAAAACAAAGAGAAAAGGCTCCAGAAAAAAAATGTCAATCTTAGAAAAACATGGTGGGGTCTAAGGATGTACTTTAGGGTATTGCCAGCACAACGGTGTTCTTTATCTTTATGAAAGCCCCCTCTGAAGAATTGTCAGGGGATGTTGTCAGTCTGTGTCGCGACATCTGTGAAATCTTTTTTTGGTGGTCATCTAACAGTCGAAAATGCCCAGAACAAAGAAGGGGCAACTTTAATCCATCCATCCATCAACATCCATCCAGCCAGCTTCTGTTACTTTTCTATGACTTCAAAACTAAATTGATAAGAACAACAAAGCTGTGAAAAATGAGGGAAACTAAAACTAAAAAAGAGACAGCTTGAGGAACATGTTGCAAATCCTTTGGTTCTTTCCAACAGGTCAGTATCATGACTGGGTCTAAATGGACACCTTAGAGAGGCAGAAATTAAGCCATCCGCAAAGAAACTACATTCAGTTTTACTTTCAGAGAAATTTCCCAAACGCAACATTTTGAGAGTGTTAAACCGTCTACAGGGATCAACACAACGAAGGGCTCAGAGGATCTGGAGACCAGTTTTGGAACCTTCAGATTTCAAGCCCACAGCATGAAAAACACACGTGTTCCGGAAATTTCTGCATGGACTCAGCAAGACTTACAGAAATGAGTTTCTGTGAACATCATAAATTCATGGACCAGAGGACCAATCCATGTTCACAGAGTGTTGTTAAAAGAGGGCCACACCACTTTTTTGAGATCTGCTCTGCTAATGTTTTTCATGAAATGAAATATAAAAGACTCAAATCCAGCATTTGTTATGCTCTACTGTTTATTTCATGTTGATTTATGAGATTTGCAAACGGTTGGCTTCTATAATTCACATTTACGCAGCATCCCTATTTTTGAAATTAGGCCTGATGCGTAAATGCTGAAAAAGAGGTGAAAAAATCCTAAAAAAAAAGGGTGGCGGTTTGACAGTAAAACCGGAGTATTGGCAATTGTAACCTTTGAAATATTTCCTCTGTTCCGCAAACTCTACAAATGGCATGCAGTGATAAGTGAGTCATCGCTGAAGCGTCATTTCGAGCCCCCGGGAGATTTGTTCTGTCAGAATGTGCCGGTAAAATGCCAAACACATGCAGAACTGTGTTATGATATTATTTTATCATTTTCCTCACAACGTTTCTAGTTTATACAGGCATGCCATTTCCCACTAAAGGGTAGCAGCGTCCCCTCAGTGTGACTGTAAACAGAACTGGAGCAGGACATTTCTCTGTGAGCAACGTGGCATTTTTAAATCCCCGTTACGCCCGCTCTGCTCGGCTGGACAGTTTAATTGAAAAACACAGTTTCTGTTCGCCAACCAGCCCGAGTCCTGGTTTAGAAGAGCCGTTCCCACCTGTGGAGGGCCCGGCCCCCCAATAACAGGCTGTCCACATCAACAACAACCGTTCTATAGTCCAGGGAGTGGCCCGCCTCCCACCCCATGACCGCTGGGAGAGGCCCCCCCTGAGACCATCAGAATAAGAAGGTGAAGTAAAAGATGCTAAAATAAAGTCAGTAAAAAAATGAAAGATATTCTTTTGTTTGTGATTTTGTGTCCATCCTTTTTTTAATTTTTATTTACAGGGTTTGAGATCCAGCTTTCTTTCTGGCTGTTTCACTCACACTTCAGCTCTTATGGTTGATATCTTTTTGATACAGATCATGAGGTAAGAGTCCCGTCTGCCTGGAGCTTTGCCAAAGAGGCTTTTTAGTCTCCTTCTACCTGAACCTCGTCCGTAGCACTTTCTGAATAATTTAATCTGGATTTAAAACCAAACTGAAAATTTGCCAGCGTCACCAGTTCTTAGACGCTCTCCTGTGTTGGTTGGAAACGTGTCTCACAACAAAAGGGGCCCCGCCTCATATGCGCTAATGAAAAGAATTTGTTTTCAGACTCGGTTTCCACTTGATGTTGGCTTTGACATCTAAATATTTCAGGCAAGACTTTCCAGAGTCAGTGTACTTTTCATTTCCCCCCCGTCATCTCCCGTGCTTTTATCCTCCCTCTGTGTGGACGCAGGGCTTTGATCCGCTCTGCCGTGCTGTATGTTTAATGTATACCCGCTGTAGCAGCCTTTGCTTCACTGGACTGAACAGCAGCCGGAGGAGGAAGACGGCATAAAAATAGACAAAGAGCGAGGAAACGATAAGATGAGAACAAACGGAGGGAGAAGCCAAGCAGCCGAAGAGTGTGAGGATGAGGAGGCAGATAACATCAAATCCATCACGACTAAAACTGCACAGAAAGTAAAATTAAGAGATGAGAAGAAAGAAGAGGAGCAGACCAAAGAAACAGAGTTGAAGAGGGTTAAGAGGAGAACACGATAGAGTGAGAGGATAAATAAGAGGAGTGTGCTAGTGAAAAGACTAGTCCCATTCTTCTGTGACCTCCATTACCCTCCCGGTGCTCTCTCTTTGATGTATCGAGGGAGTATAGGAGGCATAAACCATCACATAAAGAAAACCGTGGCACAGACTATACTAGATTCTATCAGGTATTCATTAAGAGGACGTCTGCCCTAAATTCAAATGTTAAAGTTCGAACAGCGAAGAAAGCAAAGAGACATTTAATGAGAAAATGTGACAGTCGTACAAAAAGAAAGTGCCAACGCCGAGAGGAAGCAGCCTCAGCCAGGGTGTGAAAGTAGTTAGTGCAGAGAGAGTGGATGAGCTCCCTGATTCCACAGTCTACCTTCACATCACAGCCGTGGGCTGCCAGCTATTTAAAAATCTAACTGTTATCCTGGCTGAAAACAAACCTGCTTTTTAAAAGGGAGTAAAACCTGACCTTCCTGTTCTGATCTACAAACCTCTATTAGCCATATTAGCATTTCTTATATGAGCAATTTAATCATTAAATGACAAACCGAACACCGATAATGTGGCTGGGTGGGGAGTTTCTTCTACTAGACACAATTTGGACATCTGTGGATACCCTCCATGTTTCCTGACAAACACACAGAAGATGAGGCTGAAGGCAACGACCAGAGAATTTTGAAAATTTTCATGAAAAACAAAAAAAAATCCCATTTTGTTCTGTTCCTTTTGTCAGGAACTGTGGCTGAACGCTCAGACCATTAGGACTTCATGCCAAAGGGGGGTCCACACTGTCCAAATTCACAGTTCTCTTTGATAACACAGAGTTCACTCATTTAATAACTCTCATTTTTCCTGTGTTAAAAGTTTAATCTGAATTCTGATTGAACTTTTTGACGTTGATTACTGATGATCACGAGACGCTGACATTTAAAAACGGAGCATTAATGAGCCTCTGATATTGATTGCGGGCCTAACCCTACCCCTAAAACGCACCTGAGTTATTGTGGGCTGAACAAGATTCTGGAAAAAACACTAAACCCCACTAGTGTCATCTGCCTCTTCATACACTCCAGAGAGCCATCAGCACCACAGTACTCACATTTCCTCGTCTTTCCCCCCTTTTCCTTAAAGGACTGGAAAAGCAAGTGTGTGTGTGTGTGTGTTTCATGGATCGGTGTGTGTCACATAGCTGACAGGAAAACATAAGGAGGCAGAAACAGGCCGCACACGCTGCCGTTATCCTGTGTGTCATCTTGTTCTATTAAAGGGCTGCTTCCCTCCTTATCAGTTTAAACCTCTGCTCTCTCTTTCTCTCTATCTCTCTCTCTCCACCCCCCCCCCCCACACACACACACACACACACACACTGAGCTATCAGTGACAAACAGATTAAAGCTGCTTTCACTCTTTCATCTGAATTCAATTTAAAAACAGTTGGTGATAATGATCTGTTTTTTTTAAGCCCTTTGACTGGAGCACTTTTTTTCTCAGTGAAATGAGTCCTGCGTTGGCCCGGGTGTTGGTCAGGGTGGGGTCAGATTCTGCTGGGATGGACGCTGCTCTGCTTAAACCTCTGGGTGTGTTTTTAGTGGCCGTTGTTGGGTTATCTTCATAAGCACAAAGAGGTGGACTTCTTCCCTGAGCATGACTGGGTCCTGGTGCTGTTGGCGTCTGGGGGGGGGGCCCAGGGGGTGCGGCGGGGGGGGGGGGGGGGGGGTGGGGGGGGCAGCGCTGAGCTCTGGCTCGCCATGAGTCGCTCATCCAGGAATTTCTCCAAATCTTGCGAGCAGTCTTCATTTCATCTTCGTTCAAACAGCAGACTGAATAAAAGATGGACTTCCAGTGGGATTGGGATTCCGCGGGGGGGGGGGAGCGTGCTCTTTGATTCGGTTTAAATGGACCAGCACTCCTAAAGCCAAATGAACAAAGCCTGTTTTGTTTTTTTTAAGCAGGATGTAAGCATCTGTCTGTTACATCGATGGGGACAGACTGAATTTTAAAAGCATTACAGTGGCCCATAACCTTTAAAGTTAATGTTTAGTTAAAACCTACAGCAATGTCTTTCAGTCCAATCAAAACTGTTGTAAGGAGAAGAAAGCCTTTCCAAAAAAGAGCCTGTTTGGTTGGATAAGGCATAAATCAATAGTTAATGTTTGCATTTGTGCTTCACCTGACCGCTGGTCAGTGCTATTTTTTTTACAAATTAAACCAAGTCGGCTCAGAAAAACAACTACTCTGCTGCATGTTACCATCCAGACAAGATATTTAAAAGTTGTGAGGCCAAATCTGACACTTGTTAAGGCACATACTCGTCTGTATGTTGTAAAAAAAATATTCAGTTTGAGGACAATTTTGAGGAGAAAAAGCTGCAGTTATGTGTATCTTTAGATTTTATGATTTAAGTTAAAATAGTTTGAATAAGACTTCCACTCACCAGAGGAATCCTGGAGGATGTTTCAGCTGTACATCATATGCAGCAGATTCTGCTTTCTCCAGTTTTCCTCTCTCATATCATACCAGCTGTCTGACTTTTTAGACCCCTATGAAGATCAACACAAGCCCACCTTTCCAGTTATGGAATAACTCATTCATATAGATATGTAATTAAAGCAGTAAAAGAGTAAAGAATCACCTGAACCTGTTACTTTTTTTTTTTTAATCGGACACTACACACTGCAGGGGTGGAGGATACGGAAAGCGCTTTTAGGTGGAAAACCAGCTGCCTATCCTTCCTCTTCTGATAGCTTTGACTGCTGTTCAAAGACTTCTGGGGAAATTTTAAGTTCTGGGAAGAGCCAATTATACTTCCTCAACCACACAGACAGTCACACTACATATATTTACCAGAGAGGGAAAGTGACAGAGAGTGAATATGACAGGGTCAGAAAATGAAGAACTGTTCAAGCTTTGTCTCCATGAACACTGGGCTGATTTAGCTGAACACAGAAAGGCTCTCAAATACTCTTAAATAATGATAAACTAGTCTTGATTTAGCATGAAATATCTAAACACCTACCAGTTCCACCTTTACAGCAAAAACCAAAATCCAGCTGTTCAGATAACAGCTGTCTTTGAGTTTACTGTCACCTAAAAGCTGCAATATAGAGGATATTTAAGCAAACAAAAGTATGAAATCAGTGCATTAGAAAAGCACCCACTGGTCCATCCGGGGACGGCTGTGGAGAAGCTGCTGTTGTGAAGATGCCTGTTGAGCTGAAGTTTCCCACCTCCATTGTTGTGGGTCATCTGCTTTTGTTTGTTTGTGTTCAACGGTTCTTTTGTTCTTTTTTTTATTATCTCAGTATTTTCTCTGCTTTACTATTTGGTGGCGTCTGTTATTGCTCACCTGAACTTAGTTGGCATAGTTTAAAGATGCCATGGTGTCCTGTGGCCAGGCAAAAGCGTTTAATAACAGATAACTTTTGTCTATAGTTGGGTTTTTCTTTCCTCTGTATTAAGGGGACCTGATGGCTTCTGGAGGTGTAACGCACTGTAAACGGTGTGAGACATTTCTGGAAGGAGAAGCTATGTTCTTCTTCAGGTTAGTAGCCAGTTGGGGGTTACAGGTGCTTTTTTCCCTCCATTGGGCTTCACTGCTCAGCTTCTGGTTGAGGTTTTGGCCTCTTTGTGCAAACCATCACCGTTTGGCTGCTGATGTTGAAAAGAAAGGTTTCTGTACTTCCTTGTCCTCTTTCTTCAGTTTGTTCAGACTTTATAGCATTTCTTTCTACTGTAGTTAAACCAAGCCAGCTGCCAATAATAGAGCAAGTTAAAAACCTAAAGTATCTCTGCGTGAATGTTTACCCCTTTTTAGTTAACAGGCATCTGGAGTTCGTTTGCACTCTGAATTTATTTCTTATTTTTCGTAATTCTATCACAGTTCTTCACTAGAACATATTTATGATAAGAAATATTCATTTCAAAGAGTCTCAGAACTACTGAGGAATATGGCCTCTTGTCTTGCTTCATAGGTTTTTTTCAGTTATCTCACTATTCCATTAAGGGCAGGTTTTTGTGAGTCAGTGGGCAGTCCTAGTCTGCTAGCCAGAACAGATTTTTAAGATCCCCTGAGGTAAAGTTGTGATTTCAGTCATGAATGAAACTTTCAACAAATGTCACGGATATTAATGCATTCTGGGCATAAAATATGAGTTACTGGTCCCATTCTGCGAGGCCCACAGGCCACTGCTCACAGCAGCAGCTTTTCAAAGAGAAGAATGGGAGCAGAAAAGTGTCCAGCCTCTGAAATTCAGTTCTCAGTTTCATCTGGAGGAGGAAATTGTGTGTTATTGTGTGTCTGTCTTTCTGCTGCACTTATCCGTTCGGGCATCTCTTTCGAGTGAACCGGCCCATTTTAGAAAAAATCAAACCACAGTGTGTATGTGTGTGTGTGTGTGTTGATAACAGAGCTTGCTTGATTATCAGCCACAATTACATCCAACAGAAAGAGACAGGAGAGTGGGTGGGAGGAGGAGAGCAGCATTGATATGGAAATGTCAGCTGAACAAACACACACAGGCTGAGGCCTGTTGCTGTTTGACAGCTGGAGAACAGAGGGTTTCATTTTCTCTCTCACAAAGCTTTTATTACAGATAGAGAGTGAAACTGCTCATTAGAGACATGCATCTATTCATGCACAGACCAAGTACATGCAAAGTGAAACTCAGTCTAGGTGGCAGTTTAGCATTATTATTTTACACCTTTGACGCCTTTAAGGCACTTTTACACCAAATCAGATGTGCAAAACTGTGCAGATAGTTTAATATATGTTTAATGAGCCTCCTCTTGCTGCAGGCTAGAAATGTAAAACACCAGGTCTTAATATAACTGCTGGTGAAGACTGGAAACAATATCTGACAAAAAACTTTTTCAGCATGCTCTGGTGCACAGGCTGAGGGGGTCCTGCATTCAGCACTGTGGATATTTCCCACTGCGCTCATTTGAAATAAATCTTTATTTAAAATGCAAGCTATGTCCCACCATGCAAAGTAAAAAAAAACTACCCAAGTCAGTGGGGGTGAGGAAATCAGTGGATACCTTTGTATCAAATTCACAACAGCAAACCTCTGGACAATCATATTCCATAAAAAAACGGGGGGAAATAAACAAAGCTGGGCAAAACTGACCTGTTTCCCTTTCAGTGCTCAGAATAAGGCGCTGCAAATGACAACAATATTCAAGACATCCTTTACTTTTAGCTTGGCCACCTCAACACAAAGTATGAAAGGACTGCAAGTTTGCCGTGTGCAATGTCAGCAAGGAAAAAATGATCCATGGAGGAACAAAGGTCTGGGACAGCACAGTTGAAATTGGTTAAATATACCCAATCCGTCAAAGCTAATGAAGGCAGAGCTGATACAACTGAAGCTCCACTGAGCACAAATCCAGCCACGAGACAGGAGCCTCTGATCTCTTTTGTTGGCATCAGAAGTGAAATATTTCACAGACAGCTGGTCAATCGTCAGAAAAAACAGAAACTATAAGCTATAAGTCTTTCCATAAAGCAAGAATGGAACCTGAAGCTGCTTTGAGACGGACTGGAGAGGGAAAGTGTCCTGTGGTTGGATCGATGGGAGGCTGGGATCGTACTGAGGCGGATATTGATGTTGTGTCCTCCAGGCTAATGAGGGGACGGACCATCAGGCCTGCATCTGTGAGCACGCCCGTCCTGCTCACACACGGAAAGCAACGGGCAACACACACCGCCGTTCCCAACTGTCTGAGAGAGAATCCCTCACATTTCAGCTCAACTCCGACAAATCACAACGTTTTCCTGCTGTCACTCCCTCTCTGAAGTTAGAGCGATGCTCTGCTTTCTAGACCCTGCTGCCGTAGCTGTGCACATGCACACACTTCCACACACACACACACACACACACACACTTGCGTCATTGCAGTTTAGGATGAGCAGAGCGGGGGGGGGGCTTCTCCCGCCTCAGGCTACAGAGAGAACCTCAATCATTTATCAGCCCTGATTGTTGATATAATTACAACATACACACAATTACACACACGTTCCTGTGCTTTCCTTATTCTGATGATACGAGCAATTTTCTCTGAACATTTTCATTTACCTCTTGGCTTTCTTTTCATCCTACTGTCAGGTTTTCTTTAGCTTGAAGCCGGTCGGCTGTGAATTACTACTTATAGCTAATTAATGAAATCCTGGTCTGTGTGAATGCTTGTCTGTGCCAATCTACGCCGCTGCTCAGGGGCTGGCAGACCAATGAAATACATTAAAGTTCCCCGGGAACTTTGCCACAGGCTGCATTAACTCTGCAGTCATCTCATCAGCTCTGATAAAGGAACCAAAAAGCAGAGAACTGCTGAAGAGATGAAAATGCTACACTATCAGACATTACTATGAATACAATTTATTTCTCATATAATCATCTTGCATTTGAATAGGTTTGTACAAATGCAAAAGGTTGATTTTAAGCTGATGAAATAGCTCATTCAGCGAAGAGTTAAAACATTAGTAGAAACTAGTCATTTTCTATGTCTATTTTTCTATTTATTTCCAAATAGAAATTGATATTTTTTCATGGACAAATGACTCACAAAGTGCTGTACCTAATTTGTAGAAAAAAGAAAAAAAAGAATGTTTGTAGAGGGAAAATATTAAAACGACCTGAATCTGTGCATTCAGCCATCATAACTAAACTCTTCTGATTCAGAAATACTGTTCACTGTCTAGATTCGGCATCAGACTATTTACCTATTTTATAATCATGTGTTGACGCTTGTTGATTTGCTGATACTGCTTATAGTTATTTACTTATACTTAATCTTCATATCTTTATCTTTTTTAAATGAGTCTAATTTCGTTTTCTATTATAGGTATCTTTTCCATGGATCACAAGACTCACATCATTGAGTATTGGGAATGATTTCAACATCCTCTGCAGTCTGTCCTCATCTGGGGATACTTTGCACTTTGTCACAATTTATGTTGAACATATCTTTCACAAAAAGAGAAGCCAGGCGCAAAAGCCTTTTCAGGCTGCGCTGTTGTGTAAACCATCTTGTGTTTTATCGGTCCAAAAATGTGTGTGTCTGTGTGTATTTCGTATAGTGGCTGGCCACATCATTATGCAAATCTTGCTCTCGGCCTCAGCTCATGTTTTGGGTTTCTGTGAATAGATCGTCACATGTGAGTAAAAATGGGAGGAAAATTATGCTTTCACCGCATTTTACAAGGACCTTCCATGTCCCTGTCAGCCTGGTGAAGCCATCGTCTGAGGGACCATTATTGTTCTTTATGGCTTTTTTCCATCTGCTCTGTCATTCTAACATTTCGTGTCCCAGTCCTGGCGGACCTTTCCCACAGGACAGACGGACAGATGTTTGGTTTCTCCTACACGTAATGCACATTTCTACGTGAGCCATGACGAGCACCGTCACACAGGAGAATTAGCTTTTATAATGAAACTGTAGGAAAAGACACCATCAGAGAAATTCCCAAAAAACTAACCCTACCAGCCATACAAAATACACAAAAAGCTGCACATTTCTGACGTATACTATGGAAAAATAAACATACACACGTAAAAAAAGGAGTAACTGACATGTGATGCAGGTATGATGTTACGATAGAAACATTCAATTTTCAAAAATGATGCTGTCATCATGTCAGAATGATTGTTTTGTGTTTGTTTTGCCTTGAGGAAAATCAACTTAACCTGCATTCATAGTGAAATTCAGGTTAGATGGAGAGATGGGAGCTGGAGAGAGGAGAGGGAGACAGGCGTGGTAGGATGGAATGAGGGTGGGAAGAGGAGCAGAAGAAGGAAGGAGGAGGGGCCTCTGTGTACACACGGTTTGGAACATGTAGTGTAAATCCCTGCTGTGCATAGATGAAGCTCTCTCTTTGACTTTGATAAGAGGGGTTTTCTCAGATTCCCACATTTGCGTTTGTTCTCATTTACGCAGAATCTTCATCCAGAAAATACACAAACTGAAAACTACGTTCACCACTGAAACATTGGGTTGATTTCGTCAGATTTATGGCTGTTTTTCGTTTTGTTACCGATAGCTACCTCGCATATCACATTGTGGATCTCATCCCCGGAATTGAAGGCTGTGTGCAGTCACGATGAATAAACAGGAGTGGATGCATTCATTTTTTACATTCTACAACCCGTTCTGCTACTGTAGGTTTGCTGGTGTGCCCCTGAGTGGAATCCCCAAGAAAACAGTTACTTAAACATGTATGAGAACCGTGATCCAGGCCGTGGAAGTGCTGGCCCACAAAAGCATGAAGTTAAAAAGCAAATGCATTCACAGCTTTCCTCAAGGGCACATTCTTTCAAGGGAATGTCGATCTGGAAAACGAAAAACTAACGCAGCAGCAGCTCCTTTGCAGAAAGTGGAAAATTCTTTGAAATTTTAATCAAGAATGCCAGTGCTTAATGTTTTTACACCCATTATATTCCACAAAAAAAAGCCAAATTGTGTTATTGTTTTGGGTTTTAGAAGAAATTCTTTTCCACTGAATGCTGTGCGGCCATTACCATGGTAACTGTGGATTATGGGAGTTATCAGAAAATGAATTATTCTTTTTCTCTTGCTTCTGCCCTCCATCTTCCTATCCTCCGTCAAACTTTGTGTGTGTGTGCAAGAAAGTGTGCGTTATCAAAAATGAGATTCTTGGAGCAGACAGAGTGATAACAGCCGGCTCCGTAATGCCGTTATTCCGGCTCTTCCCTCCTCATTTCCATTTTTCCCGTCAATTCATCCGCTTTTGTTAATTTCATTTTGAACACTAATGTTTTTTGTCATAGGAAAAACTTTCAATTTGATTGTATGCTAATTCAAGTTATTGAAAATGATGCAATTCTGTCTCCATTCATTTCTGTCCAAAATGAATCTTTCTGATTTCGGGGGCAGCTGTTGGGCTCCTCAGTGTCACCTTAATGTTTTACCTGTGTGGTGTCGTACTGCTGCCCTCTGTGGTGAGTTTGCAGTCCTCCTTTTCCAGCCCGTGTTCCTGGTAAAACAGCACAAATGGGCTGCAGTTACATAGTTTTTATCACCCGACCATTCTGCTTTTACACACAAAAGCCTCTCTGGGATTTGAGCTTGCTAGTTAAATCCACCGCTTGTTGCTAATGTGAGGTTTGAAAATCCATAAATACACCCAAACCAGCCCTAATATATTGTTGGTGTCATGATTGCCATCTTCAGAAAGTACATTACATTTACATTCCAGAGAGGCCATCACCCCCGTGCTGGATCACAAAATAAACTCTTGTTTTCTATATAACATCTGGACATTTGATCAAAGCTGCCAGTGGAGCTGCCACCTTCAATGTCCCTTGCAACTCTTCTCCAAATACTTTTTTTTTTTACTTCAGTGTTGTATTTGTGTCCTAATTAAATGACTTGTCCTTCTGGTCTGAGCTAAAATTTGAGCTGAACTTCCACAAAAGCCAAAAAATCATTTGAAATCAACAGTTATTGCAGTAATCCAATTCTGAAGAATAAAATATTTTCCACATATGTTAAGGGGCATTTATCGTCTTCCATCTCAGGACTGCTGCTCTTCTATCAGACCAGTCTAACTGGTCTTTGTGGATACTTAAAAGCCCCATCGTCCAGCTACTGGTTATCTGTCTGTCATAGATGTGGGGCAGGTTTGGCCCTCTCTTCTTCCGTCCTGTTTTTATAATTCAGCCCCTCTTCTGGTCTTCATTCACTTTTGAATCTTATATTTTCTTTCTTTTTCTCCCATCGATCCTTCTCTTTGGCAGATTCTTTTAGCTTCAGGAGTAAAGTGACAACTCTCCTCTGTTCATTTCCATTGATAAAAGGACAAATGTACTCTTCTATCTCTGCCTCCGTCTCCCTTTCTATCATCTGTTTACCTTATTTCTCTCTCTGTCACTTTCCCTCTGTGGCCCATTAATCTCAGAGGATGCTGACTCACATGCATGCTGACATCACTGGGCAGGACATTACGTTCACTTACACTCATTTCCAGACGGGAGGCATTGATGCTGGACCCCAGCTTAAACTAAACCATGGCATTACAGAGAGCCAGAACAGAGACAAGTCCCCGCAACTCGACTAAAACAGGTGCACAACCAACAGCCTGTGAGACAGGAAACACATCAGACTCATTCATCACTGCGGGAGAAGTTCAGAAAAGTGTTGGACACACACACACACACACACACACACACACACACTGCTGACTGACTCTGTGACGCCACGTCCGCCCCTCTCTCTCCTCTTCCTCCTCCCAGCAAATTAAATATTGAAATCTCTGCCCGCTGCAGTTTGTCGTGGAAATATTTGGGAAAGTGGGCCACCTGGTACTCACCTTGTTTCCACGGAAACCAGCTAGCGTGAGCAGCAGCAGCGCGTGGAGCTGCGACGTCCTCATCCATCGGAAAACATCCCTCTGGACCATCCAAAACATCAAGGTGGTTCAGTCTTCATTATCAAAAGTTTGGGGGAAAAAGGGTCTTGGGTGAATAATAAGATATGGTCCACTTCCTATGGATAATTATTATGGATAATAGTGTAAAGCTGTTGTCAGCCGCTAGCTGCTTGAATTCCAACAGAGAAAAAAGACAAAATTACTTGATCTAACTAAAAAAATCACAGCTGCTTTAGTGGGAAGATTGTTTAAACTAGCAGTGAGAAGGTAATTTCAGGTAGAGGCCCTCTTCCTTTCATCAGTCTTAGGAGGGCTGCTTCAGTAAAAGTTTGAGGTTATTACTAAGGAACAAAAACATCTGACAAATCATACCATGTTCCCCTTTAATTACCCCGACTTTTAACCAGAGTTAATGGACAATCTGCCGTATTCTTTTGAGAAAGGAGTACAATTAAATCTGAGCTTGTCTCTTTTTTCCACATCAGAGGTCATCGATACAATTCAACTGAACTGAAAGCTTTTGTAATGAGTTTCAGTCTGTATCATTTTGGTATCAGCGAACACTGAAAGTAGTAATAAAGTTTGAATTTTTCGACACATTTTCCCACATACAGTGTGTTTATATGCGGAAATATGACGATTTTGTGGCTCTGAGTACACACGTAAACGTATCACCTCCAATTGGACCATGGAGTAATGTAGTAACATAAGCAGCAAATAGTCTTTTCTTCACATCTCAGTAACAACCTCTGAAACACTCCTTCATTCCTGAATGAATTCATGTCAGAACATGGGTCAGGATGAGAAACCAACACAACCTGGTTTGAGTTCGAAAACGCCCATGGTCAGAGACTAAATCCACTCTTTAACATGACACGGCCAGCTTAATAGAGGCCATGTTGCTTGTTGTCTTGGTGACACAATACCAAATAACTGCATATAATTTCGTACTTAACATATTTAGTTTTAGGTAATAACTTTAACCTTTATTGGACAAAACAAAAAAATAAAAGCACTAAAATACATAATGATGTAACATTACTTTAATAGAAACTAATTTCACACTTCATTTGATGCAATTAGAGATCACACTTGGGTAAATGACCAAAAGAATTATGGGGTGATTTTTCAAGATGTTTTTTCTCCAATGGGCCAGACCAGGTTCAGAGCAGGTTTGGGGCCACACTAAAGACCCCCCTGATCTACAGTCCTCTGCAAATACCCAAACAGTCCACAGCGACACTGAACACCCCCCACAGGTCCCCCAGACCGTGCACAGAACCAAAAGCTGAGCTCAACATGGTTTAAATCTATGAGAAATTTAGGTTTAACAAAATTTTACAATTTTAGAAAAATGCAGAATCATCATATTTGTATGAGCTTGTCATTTTATTGTCATTTTTGGTGGTATTTTTCTTCCACTGGCCTTTAACTGCCTGTAATTTGTTATGTAAGCATGTTTGGTGATGCTCTCAGAAGAACATTGATTCATGTTACAGTAACCGTAAAAAGAACTGCCACATTAAATCATTTCGGCACGATTCGATTAAATAGTTTAACAAGTTTTGGCTTTTATGGGTGATGTTGAATTTGTTCACCATGCATTCATGTCCAAGTCTGAACATGCAAGAGAGCCATTAGAAATGACAGATATGGAGAAACTTCATATCTAAAGCATGTCTTTGACTTACTCTGCAGCAGTTTTCCTTCCTATCTCCTCAAGAAAAGCTGTTCTAGAGCCAGACGTCATCTCAGGTTTACTGGTAGTCACCGTCCCTGTTTGATGTCAAATTAAAAATACAAATACCTATATGATGCTGCATTTATGTGATGTGACGTTTTTGCAATGTTTTACACAAAAGCCGTGGAAATCTTTTTCTAATGTAGAGCACCAGATATGTTTAAAAACCTCTCTTCCTTTAACAAATCAGACTTTTTATGTTTTTTCCTGAGTTTACTTTGCTGCAGAGTGAATATAACATGACAGCATCGGAAATATTTTCTGTAATAAGGTCATTAGTTTGACTCTCTTCTCTTAATACCTGAATGTCTGTAGTCGTTACAATATCCATGCTCTAACTGATCATAATTTGGTATTTTGCAGAGGCATGGGGACATGCCGTGTCTGTTTCCTACAGCTGCTTGTGCGCCGCGTTGTCTTTATTTGCATTTAGAGTGGGGTAGTCAGATCCTATCGCAAGTGGTCACCAGAGACAAACGTGGAGGTGCATTTTAATGTCAGCTGTCCACTTGTGATTGGATCGCCTGACGCTCATGTCAAAATCCACCACTCTTTCATTTTTAAATAGCAATTCAAGAAAAGGATCCCAAACTCACAAGATGTGGACGACTACAGAGCTAAAACACTAAAAACTAAAGGTGGAGGTGTTTAAGGGTGAGGCAGCTGAATTTAAGGTAGGGGTTGTGGACATGTGCGTTTCCCTGTTACATATGATGACCAACATTTAATGTCAGCTTTCCTAAACCCGGTCTTGTGCTTGGTTGTCAGGCATTATTACCATCTACAGTGCTGCCGGTTTTTCTGTCCGATCAACAAAATTATAACCTAACTTCCATCAACCCCATAGATACCATCTATGAAAGTGCTCCTGTTTCCAACTTCTAAATCTGAGAGCAGTTTCTGGACTGAGTGATCAGATGGGCTCCCTTTTAGAACCCCATTTCCCGTCTCTATTCACCGGCGGGCTGTAAGAAAACCGAACCCCATCAGGGATTGTCTTCAAGCTCAACGCTGGCCTAAATCAAACCCGTCACAGTTATGTTGGTATCTTTAAATTCCAGGAAGCAGCCATGTCGGTGTTTTGCATTTGCTGCATCGGAGCTGCTAAAAGGACATTCAAATTCACTTTAACTCTAAAAGCAGACAGGTCACACATGGGGAAAGCTGCACTACACTCTCCAGGATTTCTGAATGGTTCTGCAGGTACTGGCTGCTGTCCCACTCAAACTCTAGATATAAAAGCTCTAGTCACTGCTGTTATTATATCATTAGTCCAGATTAGAAATGTTTCTACTGAATCTGAGATGGTCATAGGGTTTTGCTATGATTTGAAGCTCCATTTCAGCCAATGGGGTTGAGTATTTCTTTTAAAAATGATGGAACGAAGAGAATAAAAGTAGAAAGAGCAAATTATTTGTCCACGTAACAGAAATCTAATCACTGGGAAGCCCCTCCAGCTGTTTCTTCAACACTTTGCCGAGGTGTCAGACAGAAACAAACCAAATCAGTCCGAAGGTCACCATTTTTTTAATACTGGCCAATGAGAAAACACAGGAAACCAAAGCACTGTAAACAGGAAGTAAGACCAAATATGTTGCTGCAACTTCCTGTTTCCTTCAGATTTTGGTCCCAAGCCATAATCATCATCATCACCATCATCATCATCATCATCATAATCAACACCTATTTTTATCAACATAAATTCCACATTTTAAGTATCACATTTATATAATTTACAGTGTTCACTGTACATGTTGTGTGCTTTAAGTCTGTAAACCAGATTTCCCTGACTGGACAATAATGGTTCAAAATGCACTGGCTAATTAGCATTATAATCA
Organism: Menidia menidia; assembly: GCA_907169785.1. NCBI lineage: Eukaryota > Metazoa > Chordata > Actinopteri > Atheriniformes > Atherinopsidae > Menidia > Menidia menidia. The sequence continues at coordinate 1,073,057 of CAJRST010011113.1, read as the reverse complement.
TAATGCTAATTAGTTCACATCAAAAATGATCATTACTGTCTCTGCCATCCTCAGTAGCTCCGCAATCAGACATAATTATGTCATAATTGTAATCATTTTAATTATCAGAATTTTAATCATGACTGACACAGCTGTAGCCACTGCTGTAATCTTCATCATCGTCTTCATCACGCACACACACACACACACACACGCACGCACACTCACACACATCACTGGACACACTGTATAGAAGCAGGCAGGCCCATTAATTCACATATGGCTCAATTATTAACATCAAAGCTGTTTCTAACAGAAGAGGAACAAGAACTTTCTTCCACATGACAGAAGTTCAACACATCAGATCTTTCCTTTAGTCTCTCTCCAAGATTCCCAAAGTCATGAGACTAAAGAGGTACTGGACTTCAGAGGCGCTTTAAGTGACCAAAACACACCAAAAACAAATGTCCCAATGTTGAGTTTGACATTGAAAAAGTTTGGAATTGAAACTCAGGAAAGGGAGAAATCGCACATCCACCCTGGAAATTCCATTGTTAAAATGTTCATGCTGCACATATTTTATGCAGAATAATAAGACTGTACAATCTATGCCAGTTCCACTGATCAGTAGAAGACGTCCCCATTTCCATCCTACGTCCACCAGGATATGTCCAGTGGCGGGGGCTGCAGTCCACACGGCTGGTCACAGTTCACTGTAAGGTTGTCCACATTTTAGAATTCACCACACAGCAGAGGTCAAAACGTCCAGTAAGTCACAAAATCCAGCCAGTTGGCTCCAACAAAAGTATTAAAATCCAACACAATGTTTAATTTGCTGCCTTGTAAGATCCATCGGGGGAATGAACTCCGTCTTTAATCAGAGAAATCTACAGCGGCTCGTAAAATGTCCCATCACACGTTCAAGTCCATCATGTTGTCCAGACTGATAAGCAAGCTGCTAAGGTCCACTGGTCATCTGTCAGGTCAAAATAGGGCGACCTCGTTCAAAAAGCCACATCACCTGCGTATAAGGACACTACACATATTCCTTGAAGCCAAAGGGCAGATGACCGTCTGCTCTGCCCCTTGTCACATGAAGTGGTCCATCTCTGGACATGAAAACACACTGACTGAAATCTGACCATTTATTTTGTCCAGCGGCTTAGGCTAGATTACTTGGTTAGAAATTTTTTTTTTTTTAAGTTCAGGACTAAGGGATTTTGTCCAAAGTTGTTGTTTTTTTTCTTTCTGAGGGCCAGCGACTTTCCCCAATTGTTGTCAATGAAGCAGCCAGGATGTTTTTTTCTGAGCTCTCTGTAATGTTTACGTGGCTGCTCCCATATATATATATATATATATATATATATATATATATCGATCTGAGAACTTCCCAGAAAGGCACTGGAATAGTCAGTTATCCCATCTCAAGGGCAAAAATCAGGTAAATGAAAGAGAAACTCATTCTCCATCCGTCCCCCAGCTGTATGACTTAATGGAGAGACAAAAAAAAGGACAGAAAATCTATTGACTGGGCATACATTTTATGCTGGGGATGATAACAGCACGATTGTGGGGAAAGACGGAACGGTCAGCTATGATGAAAAGCAGTTTGTTCTTTGATGGATTGTATCATGCATCTAACATTTCTATGCATTATACACAAAAACAGACTTTTGGAATGCTTGAAATGCTCATAATCATTTTGGTCTGAGCACAATCGTACTCTAAACTGGATATAGTTCCTGTGTAACAATAATGATGGTCCAGTATAACTCTGTTATGGCCAAAGACCACATCAAACCAGGTTTGATTCATGCTTATAGAGCTACACAACAGCCATTTGATGTTAAGCATACAACAACAACCACAGTATACTAGCCTTTCTTTCAATTATTAGTTTCATTGGTCTACCGAGTTTTTTCAATTGGTCTTTCTAAGAAGATTTATTTTAATGCAATTCTCCTTTAAGTTGTTATCTTTGTTTCTGGAGTCTGGAAAATGGAATTGTTAAGCTAATTAAAGGGAGGTTTCAGTCAAAGCTGTCAATTTCCCCTAATTTTAAAACCTGTCTGATTAAACTGGTTTTTGATTCCTTTCCGGCTTTGATGTCACAACACTTGTTTTTCCTCTTAAGTCTCCTGTGGAAATGTTCCAGCTCGGCTTGTTAAAACAGAAAGCGGAGCACAACACTGAACACTTCACAGAACAATTATTCTTTCACATGTGGAGCTTTCTGTGGCAAATGTTGAAGCTGCAGACGGCTTTTGCATTCAAAGAACATTTCTGAATAAGGAAAGCCTCCCGAACCCACTGATTTCCCCCCAAACCGCTGGAGTTTTTGATCACGACAAAAACAAAGCTGCTCTTTAAAGTCAAGCAGCGGCATTTTGGATGTTGTGAAGAGTTAATGAGTCTGAATGGGCTTTCTGAGTGCTGTGAGCAGAGGACACGGAGTCCAGGCGGTGTTAATTACAGCCTGCTCGCTGATCGACATGCGCACGGATCTGCCCTTAACTCACAGCTGCTTTAATGGAGTAAACACAGAGCTCTGATTTGAGCTGCTCTTTGTCTTTGGCTGCATGGAATTTGAATTAAAACAAAGGCAGGCTTAAATGGAGCCTCGCATTTACAAACGCCCAACTTTTATGGCATTAAGGGGAATGTTTAATGCTTCTTTTAGCAGGAGTTTTGCTCTAGATCTCAGTCCTCTGATCTGTTTGGTCTGCCTTAAATTCAGTTTAAAAACAGGCCAAGTGCTGGTTGCATCCAGCTATTAGCTGCTACTAGGAGGCTTCCACTTGTTGAAATGACTTCCTGACTGGTTAGCTGTCACTAACTTGATCATACCGCACCAACTTTTCTACATCCACTAAGCATTTTAAATTGGATATGAAATCTGTTCACACCCTGGATTGTGAGACCACAGCATAACATGGTCAGTTTGAGCTGTGCTTACAGCCACTTCCTGTTCTTTTCCATTTCCCCAGAATAGTGTTTTTGTTCCTACATAAAAGTGAGAGAGCTTAACGAGTCATTGCCTGAGTGGGTTGTGAGATTTCCACTTTCAGCTCATAGGTAATGGGCTTCTTCTACACAACTTAGTCGGTGTAAAGCTGCCCGGCTGACCTTCACAGCTCTGAGCAGTTTGCACTTAGCTGTAGAGAGCTGCATTGGTTATTATTCTACGCTGCTACTGAGATCTTCTGTCACTGCTGGGTTAATGTGGTGCAGGCAAACGGATCCAGTTTGAGCTAAATTCAACACATTGTGTCCACACAGGAGCAGGCGAGCATTGTGAGTTCTATATTGTTTGTCAGACCTGGAAATTAAATGAAGTATGATTGCAGTAAGTGTTACGTGTTGATGTGTATTTCAAAAGTCGTTTCTATATTCATGTCAATGGGAAAACATCTGTCAGTACTAATTTTTGAACAGTACTATCCTTAAATCTTCAAACAAATGTATTAATATACATTTGCACATTACATCATTGAGCTCATCATTGATTTCTAAAAAATGGGTGCTGAACAACATGTACCTGAACCTAAAATCATTCAGTCAAATAAAACATGTGACTGAATCAGAGCCATTCTACTCTGAACACAAAGCTGTCATTCGCTTTCATGGACTGGCACTCACAGCTTTTGTGCATTTACGAGACTACAGAGAAAACCCATTAAAACAAACTGAAAAACGTATTGAAAATCAGTAGCCTTATGTAGCACCATGTATGAGTGTCAATTTTGCACATTTTAAGGGAATCATGGGAGACTGCTTAAGATGAGCAGGTTAAATATGTGATACCAACAACTCTTTTCAGGGGCTTTTTAGGATTAAGATTAGTTTAGAATTGAAAAATCGAGGTTTTAAAAAAAAAAACCCAAATGATTTCTGGCTTCCTAACTTAAGGGCGATGTTTGTGAGCCTTCATGGGTTTGGGGCCACCGAACACTGCCTGAATCAGCCTCCCTCATCAGGCTCACAGCACAGAAACCAGTATGATAAATCAGCCATAGACTGAGGACTTAAGGAAGCCATTATAAGGAAAAATCGTACATTTAAAAAAAATAAAACCATTTGAGACTTTTTTTTGTTGCCGCCACATTCTTTGTTGTGGCATCTGTGGGTGTGCTGTGTGTTGGCTTAGCGGTCAGTCTTTACTGGCTGGGATGCGCTATGCTAGCTCAGCGTTAGCCGAGGCTGGGGTTTGGGGGCTTGCGCAGCCACTGGTAGAACTGCCGGCGGTGGAGGCGGTGCCAGCGCACGTTGCCCTCAACGATCTCCAGCGCCCGCGGCAACGCCGGCCCCGCCCCCACACCGCTGGTCTGGATAAACTCCTTCAACTGAGGAGAGACAGACAGGGGGGCGGTGGAGGAGAGGAGGGTAGGAAGGGTGAACGGAAAGGTTAGGAAAGTAAAGAGATCGTCAGGACAGAAAAGCCCATCTGTGTTGGAAGAAAAAGAACATGCTGAGAATTTAGGGGAAAATAGCTGTGAAAGTAGCCACCAAGAAAAAACAACCATTGGTACATGCTTTTGTTGATGTATGCTGGACGTAGTTGGCAGCAGAACCCACTACTAAGAATCTGATTCGTAAGAAATGTTCTCCCGTTTCCATTGAGGCAGTTTTATTTCTCAGGAAGTCACACTAAGTTGTGATGGGGACAGTCAGCCCCTGACAACAGTGTTTTGTTGAAACCATTTTTCTAAATTTCTAACTTTTGTCATTAGCAGTGAGGCAGAAAAGTACCCAATTGTGTAGCTGAAAGCAGTGGAGGCAGAAAAGCGAAAGGACAATGGGTTGAACACCAATCTATGAGCTCTCACTGCTCTGCACATGGAATGAGTCTGCAGTCTAGCCAGGGAGGCTGCCATAAAATATAAATGTCCGAACAGAAACATTGATTCAACAGTTCATAATCTGAACCTCAACATGATTTGAATTGAACACGTCAAAGTAGAACTCATTTTTCAGGTCTGTAATTCAAAAGAAATGTCTCCAGCATCTGAGGTGAGAAACTCTTTTGTATCTTAAAATCGAGAATTAATCAAACGTTTAAGAAGGAAGGGGAAACTTGTTTTTAGTTTGAAATTCAGTGAAAAGCAGGAGAAACCATGCCGTTCATTTGGTTAACTCTGGCCTCAGTTCTCACTCTCTCTGCTCTGCTTCCTTTCCCCCTCTTTCTCCCAGGTGAGTCACCGGGGAATGTGTTCAGGTTTGAAATTTAAAGGTACGTCAGTCTTCCTTTGTTACAGTTTTTGCATTAAGATCTGGAAAATAAAGACGCTTTTGTTCAGAGGTTTCATTGACAGTGAAGGCCGTGCCCGGGCTGAAATTTGTTAAATTTCCAACAGGATATGAATAAAAAATTAAATAAATCACCTTCAACCCTCAAGCTTTTTTGTTATTTGTGATCTCTCCATTGTGTAAAGATTCCTTTTATTCGGGAAATGATCAGGTGTTGTCACTTTGAAATGACTCACCAGTGGAGCCGCTACAGCCATTAATCAAGCACTACTTTTTAATTTTTCAATAATCAACTTCAGGGCCTGGACGGTGGGAAAGGCTTCAAGTTTACCTCAACTTTGATACTGACAGGCAAAGAACATGCGGTATGTTATGCGGAACTCGTTCTGTAGGAGGATGTGAACTTCCACAGAGATTTGATCCGCACCTCTACATGCTGCTGTTGCTCTGGTACCTAAATGACTCAGTAAAGCTCCCTCTGATCACAATATCATACGCTTTGTTAAAAATTTGTTTTCCATGTGACTTTACACAATACTATTTCACCTCAGACGATTCAGAATTATTCAACAGAGTACGAAAAATGTACAAGCTCAGACATTCTAAACTTCACATCTATTTTCTCTGTCTTTAAATGTGAAGGATGTATTCATACCTAATAAAAATATCTAAATTATTATTTTTGGGAGCTATCCACAGTGGTGTGTGCCATTGTTGGTGCTTTAGCTTTGTTTGGCTGTTTACAAACTAACGTCCAACAGGGGAGAAGCCTCCACTGGAAGAGCTACAGGTTACGGGTTCCTTAAAGAACCACCAGCATCTATTGAACAGTGAAAGTGATAGTCCTACAGAGTTTATATCAGCACCATCTTTAAACATGTGACCTACCAGGACGGGTCACTACAGGGGCTCTTATCTGCATCTAAGAAATCCTTTTGGCCCAATAAACAGCCTTGGATTGGTTTCATGTAGCAGCTGGTGAATCACGGTGGGACACCATCTATACATCTTAGTGGATTTACCTCATTGAGTTCTTTCTCGGTGTTGAGGAACTCTGTGACTCCACCGATGAGTTTGGAGTTCATGAACAAAGCCTCGCCGTATCTGAGGAGAGAGGGCGAGAGTTTACTGGAGCTGTGACGGTACCGTGGCACTAAAGGGTCGAGCTGTGTGTGCAGTCCCACCGTGCGTTCAGGACGTCCCACTTTTCTCTGAAGTACTTCCAGGCCAGGTTTCGACCCTGAGGGTTTCTGCCCACGTGGATGATGACGTCGATCACGTCCTGCTCAGGAACCAGGTCCGAGGTCAGGGATAGGTTCAGCAGCCTGGTGGATACAGAGAAGACGTCACCGGCAATGAGGGATCTAACGGGGTTAGAGCAAGTTAAGAGTCAACAAAAAGCTCCTATTTTAGAGCTCACTGCACCAAAAGCTTATTTTAATAGCGGAGCTCCGATTTGATTTAACTGTGGGTACAGTTACCTTCCTCAGTGGAAGCTTTAAAAAGGAGGGAAGTCAAAGCTGCAGGCTCACAAACACGTCTGCAGATTTTAGGCAGAAAAGGTCACGTTGACTGATGGAAATTGATGTTTTATAATTGTGCTTTCAGGAATCCGGCTGGTGGCTGTTTCTGTCAAACTGAGAATGAGTTCTTGAAAACACTGACGTGAGGAAAACTTATCCGATTGCTCCCACCTGCAGAAGACCGACGTAAAATATTCCAAAAACGCATCAAATCAAGAGTTTTTGGGCACAAGACTGAAGAGGTTTGGGATTTACTTTCATCTTTATAACGTTCTTTTCCATTTCGGTGCTTTTTCATTGCCTACTCGTGTGTGTGTGTGTGTGTGTGTGTGTGTGTGTGTGTGTGTGTGTGTGTGTGTCTATTAGCTGGTTCTCTGGGCTGCTGTTTCATTAAACTCAAGAATCAATTTTCTCTCTTTTCCCACAATCCCTCTGTGCTGAAACCATTTCCTATGTGGCCAATCAACGGGCTTCTGAGCTACGCTTGTTGATTTTTGTGTGTGTGTGTGCGCAGGTGTGTGTTTTTGTGCAGCTATCTGAACATGCAGTTCTACTTCTCTGATTGGAGAACAGTTTACTGTGTCTGGAAAATCAATAAATGAAACACACGCACACACACTTGCGCACGCACGCACACACACACACAAACCAATCTGTCTCACTGTACAGTTTGTGTGCGAGATCCATCTTTGCTATTTTCCTGAACAATATATCTGCAGTTTACCGATGATAAAATACTCTGATGTTCACACACACTCCCATATAAACACACCTACACACACATCAGGCTTGATTTATGTACTTGGAGGACGTCCGACTATTCTCACTGTACTTTTTACTCCCTTTGCACACTCCTTTTGTGTGTCGGTATTCTGCAAAAATCTGTTTCCTTGAACCTTGCTGCTCCTCAGAAAGAGAAAAATCCATCTCATGGAACATTTAGTCACACAAATTTTGTTATTTTTTCAATCAGCAATCTGTTGTGATCATATTTAGTTCTGCAGACCTTCATGAAAGAAGAGAAGGGCAGCTATTGAATGATCGCACTGATCAATTTTTGAGGTTATAGGTGAGACAAAACACGGTGTTAGGCAAGAAGCTAACAGAATTTGATACTAAAAAAAAATTTGTTTTGGTTTCGCAGCTCACATTTCCTTGGTTCGGTCTCTGAGATCTTATCGATTTCATTTTCAGCCACACACAGATATTTTTCTATTCTCACACAAGTTTGGATAAACTTTCTGTGCAGCTGGTAGATAGTTTGTGCTTCTGAGCAACTTCAACACTGATTTGGTCAGACTTTTGGAGAAATTCATCTCATATTCATTTGAAGTGGATGTAAAAAGAAAGAAAAATAAATAAATCAATAAATGAATCAATGAAAGAGAAGATTTAACAAGTCCAACACTTTGTTCTTCATTCATTGGACTACTATACAAATAATGAATAAAAATAAAAAACAGCAAAGAAAGGTGGTATGAATTCAGTGGAATGCTTTCGAGCAGCTCTGGCTCCTTAGTTTTCTATATAGGACTTCCAGAAATTCAGCAACATAATCCGATGTTGATAAATGCTCTGAGTGCACAGAGGCTGCCTTCACAAGCCCTTTTTTTAGTTCACCTCACAAACAACATTTGACCGTTTCCCAAAAAGATGAAAATACTTTCAGAATCATCCCAGTGCAAAACAAATCTCCTCTTAGTGGATTTTCTCCCATTAATTAAGAAATATAATATTCTTTTCAAGCAACTTCCTGTTAGATCACAGTGGCTCCAGTTCTGGTACTAGAGGTAGTTGCAATTTGGTTCTACACAGAACTTATGAGAAACTGGATTTATTTTCCCTGACCAAAGAGGCATCAGAGAGCCACTTCACTGTGTCACTTTAAATGTGTATTGAAACGTTTGGGGTTCTCTTAAGTATTTGTCTCATTTCCCTGGAGGCGGATACCTCAGTATCAAACATTACGTTTCTGAAAACAGTTAAAAAACGCATAACACAATTAGAATATATCATACTAATAATTTTTCAAAACTACATAACTTAGGAAATAGCAAATGCAACAGTTATGTGTCAGCATCCACATTGTGTGGCGTCTATGGTGGGTTTCAATTAAAAAATGGATCTATGAGAAACCACCACAGTTCCACCCTTTGGGTCACTGATTTGGGCATTTCATTCATTAATCTTTTTCAAATCTAATTGAAGTCTAAGTATGTCTTATTTGGTCTGAAAATCAAATATGGGCTCTACCTGTTGAGGAGGAACGTGTTGTCTGAGCAGGTGAGGGCCTCCAGCAGGATCTTCTTCTCTGAAACGGCGTTGGTGGAGTGGAACTTCATCCAGATGAACTCCCACACGTCCTCGTCCATCAGACTGACCCCCGTGCAGTAAACTATGTCGCGGATGTTGGGGGGAATCCTGCAGGGCCGAGAGTACAATGTCAAGGCTTCAGGCAGAGTTAAGAATGTGTGCCGGGGCGCGGCTCGTTCCCAACACAGGAAAACGGAAATTATGTCACAAATTTGAGGGAAGTGTTTGATTTTCTTTCAATCGGCCGGGAGCAGCAGAGGACCAGGAAAGATAACGAAAGTAAAGGCCCTGATAAGACATCCCTAGGATTAACTATGACACAATCTGGGTGCTAATTCTGAATCCATCAGGAATGCACATTAAAAAACATCCCATCGCTTCTCCTAAGGACATGAAATAGAGAAAAGACACATTTAAAGGTCTTCCTCTACTAGTGGGATTTCAGTGTAATTGGGGAAGTGGTTCTGTGAACCAAATGTAGTTATCCAATGTTCCTGAATACATACAGGACTAATGGCAGCCGGGCCTAAAATGTGGTCGAGAAGACAACAAATGTTCATGCCAGTCGCCAAGACACTTTCCTTACAGTTTTTATTAAGTCTGGAAGAGAAGAACACGGGACCGAGCAGTGACATAAATATTAAAAGTAATCTAATATGTTTGGGTTGGTCAGAGCAGCAGAGTCTGAGTGTAGGGGTCAGGGTGGTCAGCCCGGCGTTTGTTCCAGGATTTGCAGCGCGGCCGGCCAGAATCAGTCACACTCGACCTTCATCTATAATTGACTGTGGCCCAATGCTACGCTTATCAGGCTCTCAGTAAATGACAGGCTGTAATGTCCTCAGTCTCAGCAAACACCCAGATGATTGATATCGTCTCCGAACCAACACGTTTTCTCAAGTATTTGCTTTGGCCGGATCAGTCAGAGGACAGTGAAAAGCAGCTAAAGATTTATTCAGTCCTCGCTGAAGCTAAAGTACTGAAACAACACAAATGCGGTTTTACCACCATCTCCTCCGTGTTGCTGTATGAGAGACGTGAAGAAGCAATGTGGTGGCCTTCTGATGGGCGTGAGAAATGTAGACAACACCAAACACGGTATTTTCATTCCGCTCAAGTGTTCAGCGTTAACACTTCAAATCATTGCCTTTTGTGACAAATAAATAAAGACACATTCTTGAGCAGTCTGCTCAAAACCATTCTACAAATCAATGGGATTGTGAGAGGTATTCTGCTTGGGTTCGTTGTCAAACTTGGGTAAACAGATCTAAAAGAAGTGCATTTTTGTTTGTACCAGAGTGAAAACAGTGAATCTATCAGCCCCCCCCCCCCCACGTGAGATGGACACACTCTCTCAGAATCTTATGAGACCTAACTGCCAAAATCAAAGTACATTTTAAAAAAAGAAGTGTTTTTACTCATAAATACAACACGAGTTTTAGGAAAATAAACACATTTTCCATTTCTTATAAAAAAACACCATCTTTATGAGACAGAACTTCAGCATAAGCCAAAACTAAGGGAGTGTGAATAGCGAGCAGCACGCTTCTGAATCACTCCGTGGAACAATGATATTCTTTGTCTGCTTCACAGGACCTGATTCTCTCCTCCAGCAGCTGAGATGCTGCAACTCACAACTTTGGTTTCAAGCCCTGCATACTAAAAGGGAAAAATACTTTCCAAAAGAGACATTATACATGTTGAACTAGTATTTCTGCACCACACAACTTTTAACTCAACAGCCACTTGACATTTTGGGGGCTTTTGATGGCTTCTCTGCAGCCTGTTCAGCATAATACCAAAATCCTGGGTATGAATTATCTGTCATCCACAGACTTATGCCCCCACTTGTGGAATGATTGCCATCTCCAGAGAGCCTGGTGTGCGTCTCACCAGCTGTCACCTTTAATGCCTCTGATTCTCTCCAACTAGCTCCACGTGAAATAACATGCCCATTGATTTGCTGGAAAAGCCGTCTCAGTAGCTATTTTTAGGCACTCAATAAGAGACGTTGAGGATAAAAAGCATTTAGAACAGTGTCTTGTATTCATCTACTCCAGTAACAAAGGCTTTTCATATACACAGAAATATGTGGAAGTGGAAACACTATTTTGGTGACTGTTCTTGTTAAAATCCTACCCAATGTAATGTTTGTCAGGTTATATCGAACATTTCATACCTTTCATATAAACTAATTACATTTTTTAATATACGATTGCTTATCTCTTTGTTCTTATAACATGAATAACTAATAAGTACAGACATTTTAAAAGCTCTCATCATGCTTGAACCAACTTTCTCTATAAACACATATTTTCAAAAACATCCAATGTATGGCATCTTTTAGTCCCAGCTCCAGGGGTGTGATAGATAGAAACAGGGAATGAAAGATCTGAGGCTCAGAAGTAACATCATGCTGGTGAGATTCAAACACAGCAGAGAGATGACAGATTTGGAGAAAAAAATGAAATCTACTAATGGGTGCGTACAGCAGCCTGAGTTAACAGCTGGACTTCAAATTAGACACGAAGTGAAACAAAGTTAAGAAAGTCAGACGGTGAAACACTTGGTGGAAAACAGGTCTTTCTGATTTTTAGAAACCTGCTCTCTGACAGGACATAAGAAAGCTCTGTTCTGTCCCTTCACAGCGGAAAACATTCAAAGTAAAGCAGAGGACTTGTCATCTCAAAAACAATGTTCTGCTTTCAACATCTGACTGTCATTATGACTGTCATGTGCATGTTTCCCAAAGTTGATTTGGAAAGTACTTACAATGGAGATGAGTAGCTCTGGGTATCTGCTTCTACCCCCCCCCCCACTCATTTTCCAGTTGGTGGCTTATTCTTACCACGGGTCAGAGAAAGAATGTCAAAACGTGGACATTTGAGCTACTTGTTAGATGATATGTTTATGCATTTATGGTTCAATCACTTTCAAATGCCTGCATCTCTTTTTAAAGAGAGTAATTCTCATTTTACGCTCGATTTGTTTACCTCCCTTTAGGAGTGTGAGATGTCTCTGTGATAATCATTAGTGCTGCTGAAGCTAAAATAATCAACAAAGAGAATTCATTTTCCACCGACTGGACCGTTGCCCCCCTGGTGGTCGGTAGCCTCGGGTTGAGCCTTAAATGATTTCTAAATGCTTTTTAATCTGGCATTAAGCACATAAGGCCAATTCAGACAAAGTTTTGAACTGATACCACAGTTTGAAACTGATATTCAGGCTCCTTCAGCCGGGTCTGTGGAGGGTCTGTAGCGGAGCTAAAGCCCGTAGAGGACAATGCCACTCCTGAACCGCATTAAACCTCTGCTGACACGCCTTCATCTGCCCACAAAAAAACCACCTGGCCTTTCACCCAATCTTCAATTTCTTGCCCTTTTTGAATGAGCACCAAGTCCCTTTGCATTCAGTCTCCAGTGAAACATTAGCCAAACCACCTTCACAGCCAATTAATCGAGACCTTGGGCTGAAGCCAGAAAGGTTACGAAACACACAGAGAAAAGTTACACAGACTGTAATTTCCATCCCATCATTTCTGCCCTGCAGACATGGATTTTGACAACTATGCACCTCGTATGCATGTATGCTGACGAAAACTGAAATTAACTATCAACGACTTTATTTTCAAACATGACTAATGTCTTTCTGTTAGTATCTATCCTTTTGCTCAATAGAAAAAGTTCAATGGTTAAAGTGTAATGCTCTTATCATTTGTCTTGTGCTAATGCTGGGCTAAGCTAAACCTTTTGCTCCTGGACATTTAATAAAACTAAACAAAAGCCAACACCACGGGCTGAGAGTTGCAGGTGTTGGCTGTAGAGATGCTCAGCACCAGCTTCTGTCACAAAGTGTACACACACCCCCCCGTCCCAGCTGGTTACTGGCCTGAATCATCCGAAACGGCAGAGAGGTGACCGCTTCCTTCCCACTGTAATATTTATAGGTGTGTTTGTGTGTGTGTACGTGACCTAAAGTCTAAACCAAAGTGAACTCTCATCACAATACGGTGAATTCAGCTGGCAGTAAAATGATAAACTGAACTTCTGAACTTGTGTCATGTGACTGTGTTTATGTATTCAAGGCGTGGGTGTGTGTGTGTGTGTGTGTGTGTGTGTTGGTGGGTGTGTAGTGGCTGTCTGCGAGCAGAGTGAGTGGTGCGGGCACAATCGCCTCATTCACCGACCTGGGAAATCATTTTAGGGATGCTCCACTTAAGAGCAAAACTCCAACCCTCAGCACACAGGCAGCAGCCTCCACTTTACTGCTGACTGCTGCATTAAAGTCCGGTTCTGGAAACATCTGCCAAACGCTGCGCCTTCCAGTGTGTACGTTTAAGGCTGCCAGCGCCCAACTGCCAGCGGTGTGTTTACACTTTGTGTTGAGATTCGTTTTATAGTGTTTACCAAAAGAAAGAGGGAACAGTGAGCTATTGCCTTCACAACCCTGTGTTTGGAAACCCAGCTCTGAAATAGTTTTAGGTCTAAACAGCTCCCCAGAAGCAACATTTTGCTGACTGAACAGCCAGTCTGTTAGTGCACAGTTTTGTCTCAATTAACATAAAAACTACTCAATATAGCAGGGAATAACACAAATAAATAAAAGCATGCAGTGATGCTTTCTACCTGTGGCCAAGGCATGCTAGGCTTTCTTTAACATCGATTCTTTGTTTCTTTAGTTCAACTAAATCAATGAAATGACAGTTAGGAAGACAAACCAATCTGTATGCTTTGGTTAAGAAAAGAAAAGAAAAAGAAAATGCTCCTTCGATCAGGTGAAGGAGCCGTCACACCATTAGCAACACTGATGAGCCCAGCCTCAGAGAACCTACCGGAGAAGAGTCTGACAGCCTCATGTTGAGTGTGCTGCACTGATATGAGATCTAAACTCATGCATCTGTGTAGGATGGATGGCAGAAATCCAGAAACGTGGCATTCAGTGAGGAAGAGGTCCAACATGACGATAAGGAGCTTCTAGGTGTTCACGTTGTGGCGAGGGTGATTGATCCATTTTGACTGACTGAAAATGAATGGAAAAAAAGCTTTCCTTTGCCCTCAGATAGTAAAGGTTCACTGTCAGATGAAAAGGAGGGTGACAGATCTGAGGATGGGGAGGAGAGCCATTTCAACCCCGTGCCCCTCGACGGGGACACAGCTCGATAAGAACACTTCGGATAAACTGAAAATAACTGACCCGCTATTGACTTCCTGGATCCGTACCACCGTCACCCTAAGTCACATGGCGGTGGAGCATTCTGACCTTGTTCTTTTCATAATGTCTGTCTTTAGTGCTCTGGGGCTGATGAGGCCATTGTTCTGGAGGAGCTGGTTTACATGGGGGCTGAACCTAGCTGAAAACAAGTCTGTCAGTGGTAATGAGGGGGGGAATTTTCCTGAACCCTCATCGAGTACCACAGGTCGATCACCAGTTGTTAGTCATACGATCTGACGTTAGGAAATCAATGAAAGGAACGTCAGATTGTATGACCAACAACTGGAGATAAAATTGTAAAACATTTACAAAACATTAGAATAGCCTTTCAATCTTGTTATCAACATAAAATGCAGAAAGTGTTTAAGCCACTGCGGGTTTTTCTATCAGATAGAATAAAAAGTGTTAAACAGAGTTGGTATTTCTAGCTGTCGCCTTGTTTTAACATATCTACAGGCTCTGCTGTTACTCTTAATAAAACTAAAAGCAATAATGTGACACTTTTCTCTACAGAATATGTATTATTCTCTCTGGAAACCTCCATATGGCTCAGATCCCATTAACTGACACACTCACTCTGTGTGTGAGTGTGTGTGTGTGTGTGTGTTTTAACAGTCTGCAGAGGATGTTTCATGTCCTTAAGCCATTTCTCCTGAAATATCTCGTCCTTCCTCTTATTCTTCCTCTGCATCAAACTCCCACTCTGACAGTAAATATGCCTCCCTGCCATCTGCTCTGTCTGTGGATCCATATGTCTGTCTGTCCTCACAGTCCAGGCGTCACTCGCAATTCTGAAAGTCTCTCAGCGAGCCTGATAAAACATTTAAAGTGCCTGGCAGAGGAACAACAGCCCATTCAGTTAGTTAAAAGCCCCAGTGAGTGCTGAGCGTGACGTCAGCACAGGTACCAGCTGGGCCTGGAAACTCCTCTTACTAGAAAGACATCCAGAAAGTCCACCGACAGAAATGGTTTTAGAGCTGGCTCCATGAATATTCAAACCTGTCATGTTATAGACATTCTGAGCTAGAGGAGCCAGACTGCCTTGCAAATTTCAGCTGTGAATGGTCTTGAGGCATCATTTTCCTAAAGGTTTCTGAAATGTTTGTGTTGGCACTGCTACAGTTCAGACAAACATGTTCACAGAGTGCTCATTCACACATAAAGCCGGCAAACTCAGATGTTTCTAAATTCATGTAAAAATACAGCATGTGTGAAAGGGACTAATGCTAACATGCAGCAACTTGAAAATCATTCAATTTTTAAGGAGAAAATGTCCGAGGTGTATCAAAGTAGTTCACTGTTTTAAAACAAATGCTGACCTGATGAAAAGGAAAATGATGGAAGGGGCCACATGTTAAGTTATGATGTTAAGACAGAAATAAGACTCAAAGCTGCAACATTAAATCCAAAGCTATCAAGTTCTAATGAAATGGCATCAAATAGCTTTGTTCTTCAGTTTAATCCAAGAGGGGAGAGTGGCTCTTATTACCAGATGTTAGCAGTCATGTTATAGCCCGGTATTTCAACTAAAGAAACTCTCGTTCTCTTACAACTATCTGCACTCAATCAAATTAGAACACACTGTGCTGTGAATTAATGCACATAGTGCAGCTGGAATGAAGGGGAAGGGGGTTAATGGGGGCCAGGCGGATCGCTGGTGCCTCTGAAAGCCCTACACGCTTAATTCATTCCCATCCGCTTCCATACAAAGACAACTTTAAAAAACAATCTTTCTTTCGAGCCATTTAGATGGTTAATTTAGTCTGAATCCCCATTGTGGCGTGATTAATATTCCAGAGGGACGTAGGTGCTGCAATAATGGCTGCTCTCTGCAGTAATTACTCTCCCTGTTCTGGTGGGGATTGTTACAGCAGGTGGCTTCTTTCTTACGTGCAGGTGTACCTCAGGTCTGCGGAGCGGCTCTCACATCCAAGGCTTATCTCCTTTGTCACATTTCACAGGGGCTGAAACCAGAGCCCCACGCTCAGGGCGCACACAGAAGTACGCAGAACTGATGCTGGGTCAGATGAGCTCTCCCCTGGCAGGACTAAATATGGTATTTGTAATTAACACTCTGGCTTTGGTGGGGAAAATCTCATACTTATGATCTCCATGAGGGATTAGGATCGCTGAAAAAAAGTACGACATTTTAAAAAAAGCCTCCCCCGGAGAGATTAGTCCTGCTGGAATGTGGATTGATCTGGCACCTTTTCACCACTGTGAGGAAACCAAATAGCTTATTTCATTTAAAAAAGAAACATTTGGAACACAGTGAGGATAAAGAAATTGATCCCTGTGGTCGTCAGAGTTACGTTGCCATTTTCTGTGAACTTTTAGGTTAGTGATTTAGCCCTCGATTCTTTTTTAATTGACAGGAAAACAGGAAATGTGAAAACAAGAATTTAACTATAATCTAAAAGGAGAAATAGTTGATCTGTGCATCTATTTAGATGACCCCACCCTGATTCATTAAAGTTGAGCCCTGGGCTTTGGGGAGGATTCATCCCTCCATCAGAACTGTTGCCACTTACTTCTAATTCCCTTTCTGTGCCATTTGGCAGAACTCAGCCTTTTCTCCCCGTTTCTCTTCTTTAAAAACGGCTTCTTGATAGGCCGCTGGTCAGAAAGTGCTTATAGACCCAATTCAAACTACTTCTAAAGTTGTCTGTTCTGTGTAGACACAATACTGGCTCATCCCTTGGCCTTTTTTCTGCCTGAATGTTTCATTGCCCAGAATTAAGTAGTTTAAAAACAATACACTCCTCTAAAAATGATAAGCTTCAAGAAATAGACTGAAAATGAGAGAAACAGTAGAAAATCTCTGAACAATGACTCAAAGCCTTTTAGAAAATCACAGACGAGTAAGAAAGGACTTCTCAAGGCAGCTTCAGTCCTTCAGTGTCTGCATTATGTCTGTGGTGGAGAGTGCAATATTTTGCCCAGCAGCATTAGAGCCAAGGACTGAGAGAAACTTAAACTGATAAAGAAAAAACAATGATGAAGAGGACACTCAGGTGAATGACTTGGAAACATTGTGTATCAGATGTGAGGACACACAGGCTTGGCTCTTACTAATAATCCATTTCTAAAATTTCGCTGGATAGAGCAGAAAACAGCGTTCTGTGTTTCGTCTTTTTTGGATCCGAGCAAGACCTCATATCATATTCTCCCCACAGCAGACCGCCAACATCTGCTTCCATTTACTTTTCTGTTTGAAATCTAATTTTGTAGATCTTGTTAAAGGCCTTGGGGGAGCAAACGAGCTAAAGCACAGGACAGAAAAACAAAGCTAAAGGTATAAAGACAGAAAAAAAAGAGTGGAAGTGGAACTCAGAAAGCAGATTGCTGCTATGGGAGTGGAAGTCTGGATGACGGCTGCTCTGTTCACTTTTTAAAAGCATGAAAATTTGAGGGAGCAAAGTGCTTTCAGGCATGGATGTATGTAAACACGTGTTGCCACAATTTCAAGCTTTTACCTCCATCTAAGTACGATCGACAAGACGACTGGCGGAACATTATTTCCTTTTATTACTTCCGTTTCTACTTTCTACTTTTGGAGAGTCTGAAATAACAGTAACTTACAACAGAAATTTTTCATGAAGCCATATTATGCCAAGTCAAAAGGAAAGTTGGGGTCTTCCTCCAGACATTTGGAAACACTTTGGGTTGGAGTTGTGTGAATGGTGTTGGGGAGAACTGTACCGGTTCTTGTTGCTGGAGATCCAGTCGGAGATGTAGGCGACAGCCTGCCGGTGGCACTGTTTGTTCCCAAAGCTGCAAGCTAACATGATCAGCTCCCTCTGCAGCTCTCTAAGGACACACATTGGTGGAGAAAAGCTGTGTTATTAATCATCCATTATTCTAAGGAACACCTCACAAACTAGAACCTAACCAGGGGGGGTGCATGAATCAGTCCCTAATCGATCTTGGCCCAAACCCTCCTTTTTGCAGAGCTTTGCTTCATTTCTTTCTAAAGGGGTAAGGCCAAGGAGAGGGGCCAGGCTTTAGCCTAAGCTCCTGGTGTAAGTTGAACCAGATGTAGTAAGTTGTATTTTCACTTGAGATTTTGTGAGGGTGGAGGGTTTATTCTCACCCTCAATCCTTTTAGCTATGCTCTGCCAAACACATTTAATCTATATTCAGCAAAGGAGAGGAAGATTTCCATCTGAATTTGAGTAAGATGGGAATAACCCAGAGTGCAAAAGTCTCCCCTGCCCCAGTAAAGCTGATCTCCTCCACAGCGTGACGGGAAAGAGAACGAGGCCGATAAGCTCCCCAAATGTTGAACCTTCTTTTAACGGGACTGTTTCGGTGAACGGGCAGCTGTCGAGTGTTCCTTCGTTCTCCTGATGATTCTGAGATTGTGCTCCTATTGTGTGTTTCGTACTGGGTCTGGTAGGAGGCCTGCAGGATGCTGGCCTCGGCTCCGGGGCCGTTGGTTGGCCAGCCCATCTGGTGGTACCTGGATGCGACCTGCTTCAGCACGTAGTCCTGTTAACACACGCCGCCCGACACGTTATTAACACCCAGCTGCCAGCGCTAAAGAGACAGTTTACTCGGCTAACATGGAGCTGGTATTGATTGAGATTGTGATGGATGGGTTGTTTACACTGAACAGCCTGTATTCGTCTGTGCGGTCCAGCAGTTTGTCCAGCTGGTAGAGCGCTCGGCTGGCAGCGTGCCACGGGAGGAAGGATGGCTCCTCCGGTAAGTATCCTATAAGCTGCAGGGGAACACCTTGTGGGAGGTATCCCGCCCTGAGAGAGAAAGTAAAGAAAACAAGTCAGAACTTGGAATCACAAGAGTCATGGACATGACTAAATCCAACTGGGCGTGAAAGAGTTGGAAACAGACACAAAAGTCTTAAACCAGTCCTAAGAGAGCTGTGATGGGCTTATTGATGGTAAAAAAATAAAAAAATAATTGAGGCGAGCACAGCTCTTTATTGAAACATACCAACAAATTAAAAACATTCCAGTGTAGAGGAACATTTTGGAAAATATTTACAAAAAGAAGGGCTGGACTGAAATGAGTAAAGAGGCAGTTGTCTATGGATATAGATCATTTAGTATTTAAATCATAAAGTCTTTGTTTTACTTGTACCTGCACAAGTTTAGCTGGCACAAAGTAAATATGGACTGGCTCCCTGTTACCAACGACATGGTATTCTTGAAGATGCAGCACATTGTTTTCATTAATGATGGAAAAAGAAACTTAAATGTGGGGACAAGTTAACAGTCATCTAGAAAAAAAAAGTGAAAATCTACGCAGCTAGGTTCTTGATGTGTTTTTTGGAAATACACAACATACTTATCATTATAAACCTTTTCTGTAGACTCACACGGTTGAATTTAAGGTCATAAAAATCCAGGTAAACCGGATGATGGAAACGTGATGTTGAAACCCCGGTAGTAACCAGACCCCCGTGGGGAGTGTTTACACCATAGGGCCGAAGCATTAGGAAAAACCAGCCCTCTATCCACCACAGGAGCCGTTTGGCTGCCTGAGTTATGTCCACGGACTCTTGAATATTAACAAGCTTCCTTTGTGCATTCATTAACATTCATGATGTTTTTGGTTGGAGAGGGAGGGGGCTCACCTGCTTCCTGCTCAGACCTTCAGCCCCGCCCAAAGTTCCTGAATATTTATGAGGATGGGGGACGGAAAGTGAACTCAGGAAGGCGATAGTAGTTTGATTCTGATTATTGGTGTTCAGGAAGAGTCCTGCAGTGAAATGTATGACTTTACTCTGACTGAGACTCAACACTGATTTGACTGAAGAGCCTTCACGGAAGGCAAGGTGTTCCATGTAGGAATTAAATATTTTTGGGTTGCTTCCTTTTAGAAATAATAATCAGTGACAGTGCGACAGACGTAGACCATCTCAGAAAGTTAATCTGTTTGAGATAAGACTCTAAGTCCTACAGCAGCCGAGAAAACTCTCGATTCCATAACATCACATTTCCATAATCTGCCTCCTATCCGACCAACCCCTCGTCATCTTTATTCCCATCATGCACCTGGTCCGTTTCACATTAGCATAATCCATCCAGGCTGCAAAGACCTGCTGTTTACTGTGCTTCAAAACACTTTTGGGACTCTACGTGGCGACACAGGAAGAGACGGCAGTCACCATAGCAACGGCAGACAACTTCTATCTGTTTCCTTCCCTGTTCTTGTCCCTCAGCGTTTTCCATTTGATCAAACGTCGTCCATCATCTATCGCACCATATTAGCTCTCAGACATGTGCATCACACCTCGACTGCTCTGTCTGCATGCGATTCATCATTTCAGGTATTCCCAAAAACTCTATGTCGCTGGAAATAAATATTCCACGCAGCGCATGTCAACCAAAGTAAGCGGTATTAGGACAGGGGTAGATTGTCATGACATACAAAGCTTCTATGATTTGGGGATTTGGCTTTGGTGGATGGGGCACATCCCATGGATGTTTGGTGGGATCTTAATGTGGGGAGTGTGGAATTCAAACTGTGTTTGTTGAGGTGTTCCTGAGAACTTTTGGTCAGGCTTAGCAGAAGTGAGGCGTGAAGGCTTCAAGTAACATCCAGATCAATTATCAGACCCAGAAAACTGAAATCCAATTAGATGAAAACAAGATCACAGCTTCCTGAGTCTAAATGATATGTTTGACGCATGCTTTGAGCAAAATAAAAGTTTTTTTTTAAGTAGGTGAGAACTTCAGATGCATACATATAAGTTCTAAACCACATAAACTGTATTTTAAAGCAAAAAGTGCTTATGTTGTCTGTCCTGTATACTTGTAAAATGTCAGTGTTAAAGTCTGACTGTGAGATAAAGTCAATACTTTCTAAAAACTGTTTTATTGCATCTGCATTTTTCCAGCGACTGAAAAGGGGATGTGGCACTTCCATTAAAACAGACAGTTTTTAGAGCTTCTTTCTGCACCAACAATTATAAAATCTGTTTTTGTGGTTGAAGCATTGTCTACAGATTTATTGATGAAATCAATAACTAGGATTCTCTGAAAAGGGTCTAATGAGAGGTATTTTGTTTCTTTGGTCCACAATTGTCATAAAATCTGCACAAAGAGTCCTCGAGGTGCCGACAGGGCCTCGGATTTCCAGTCTGGTTGTTTCATTTACAGATAAAAGGAGTGTGGTAAAGCACTTGTACAGCTGATTTTCAATTTTGTGTGTGTGTGTGTGTGTGTGTGTGTATGTCTCCCAGCATAGTCGTCTTAACGAGCTCATTAACTCTTTAACATCGTTAAGGGCCAGTTAATTGTTTGTCCATTAGCAGGGCTCACTGGAGAGCCAGCAAAGGACTGCTGTGATCACACACACACACACACACACAAGGAGAAGCGACATCCATCACTGTTTAACCGCACAGTCAAAGAGACACGGCCATTTGTTACTGCTGGACTAGTTTTACACACACACACGCACGCACACACACACACAAAGTCCCGCTGCCACCAATTGGCCTTCGTTGCTGAGTGGATTGCTCCAGTTTCGCTCAATCGAACTGTGAGAAGACAGAGAATCGCTGCGACTGAAATTAATCCTTAGATTAAATATCTTTCAAAGCACAATCAATTCAGCATGCGGCCGAAAAGACAGCTTTATAAATAAGTCAAGCAAGCAGTTTCCACAGTCCTGTAATTTAAACAAAGATTGAGCTGGCCATCATCTTCTAATCTAACTTGGCTAAAATTGATCCATCAGATGGGACGACAGATGCTTCATTTCTACCTGATGAGTTCATCACTACTTTCATTTCATTTCTGGTCGTCAATTCCAAGCGTAACATTAACAGTACGCTCACCAGAATAACCAGCAGCAGGCGGATGGGGCTGGAAACAAACCCGGCGAAGGGTGAAAATAATAAAACTCCCTGGACTGGGATCAATAACAGGGGGAAAGGTTTGCCGCAGTGAGAACAGAAAACCAGCTTCCTCACCTCCGACCAACAGCATGAATTTGATCAAAAGCTGAAATAACTCACAGCTAACATACATTACAGAGTACCTGGGATTACAGTGATGGAAAAGATGGAAATATAACTGCTTCGTAATGGATGGAAATAGAGTGATTAAGTCACAGTTCACGCTCATGAATAACTTGGACGACTGCCACTGTGGGTATGGAGTTTCTGTTCTGAACCCTGCGGGATAATCAGATGGATTAACTGTTTCACTGGAGACGATGCTGCGCTTAGTCTAACGGTTGTCACGACAACACAGCCAAAGATCAAAACAGAATCAAATCGAGACGATTTATGCTTCGTAAAGAATAGCAACCCATTCCGATGCCAGAGAAGTGAGCAGCACTGAATGTGCACAAAACCACCTTCCAGGGTGGAATGAGCCTTTTGCCTAACGGCAAACGGGATTGGCCGAGATGGAAGAAGATATCCTTTGTCAATATTAAAGCTTTAAGGCTATAATCGAAACAAGTCAAACATCAAAATCAAACGTCCTTTTCAGGTGTTGGAATAAAGCTTCAGATCAACACTGACCACATTGTGTCATTATTGAATGAGAACCAACACAAAAGGCAGGAAGTGGTCGATGAAAGCGAGTGAGTCTTCACTTCCTGAGACTTTCTGCTGTGGATCTGCTGCTGTGTTTGTACCCTTGTCCTGTTGACAGCCCGGTTCCAGCCAGTCTTCAGCTCAGCCTTTATCCGGCCGTACAGCCTGCATGTCAGCCTGACGTGTAGTTTGGGGGTTCTGACCTTGCTGGGATATTTACTGTGGAGAAGACTGACAGCTGTACTGTATGTTTTCCACTTGAGAATAATCTTTCACTGCAGAATGATGGAGTCCAGATAGTTAGGAAATGGCCTCATACCCTTCCCAGATTGATGGGTAGCAACTATTGCAACACTAAGGTCACTACTGACGTAACTCCTTCCCACTACCAACAAACAAATAAAATTATTCGCCCCTTATTCCACAAATCCAAGCTTACATCTTTATAAGTCAAAGGATATTTTTAAAAATCTAGACTCAACATTTAGAGACCATTTTTGCCTTTGCCAGACCTTATAAGTGTGTCAGTCATAAGCAAAAGAAGACATCTGCGATAAGAACCCTTCAAAGGTAAACATTTACAAAGTGTTGTGAGGGGATTGCTCTTATTCATTCATCCATTTTGTGTACCGCTTATTCCCAGCGGGGTCACAGGGCGACTGGAGCTCTTATTCAGAAACGGTTTAATTTGATGCATTGCTGGACCACTCTGAGGAGAGCAGTACTCCCCTAAAACGCTGCCCGCTCCGATTGTCAGATGTGCTGTTGTGACGGGGTTTCCATAGCGACAGATTCAGGTTGAAGAGGGAGATTTTTCCGCTGTCAGAATGCATATTAATGAAACTGTAGTTTGTTTCTGAACAAATGGAGGCCTCTCGGAGCTGCCAGACCCTCCGAACACACACACACACAGGGGAGGGGTGCACAGATGTCTCTGGCTGGGGCTCATCCTACATGACAGTGCGCAGATGGCTGAGTGAGAGGGAGGCGCAGGAAGGAGCGGCAGAGACGGGGGTAGATTGAGTTATGGAGTTGGTGTCACAGTGGATTTTGGTTACAGTGCTCAGAAAGCTGGAGGCTCATCGCTCATTCTCCAGACTCCCCGACATGTCGCTGAATTTCTCCACGCGCTGCTCTTACACAGTTTAGTCTGCTCTAAATGCAGAACTGAGGCCCCTCGGACCCCGTCACAAACGGAGGGGAAAGGTCTTTCTTCTCTACTGTGGAGTCAATCATCAAAAACTACTCCTTCAGCCAGTTCTGATGAGGGTTTAATCCGATTTCGTTTGGACTAACGTGGATAAACCCAAAATCTTCTAAATTTGTATGAAAGCCCCATCATTTTTGAGAAAGGAAACATTCTATCCCCTCAAACACCTCTCAGGTTTAACAAAAGTTAGATTGTCAGAAGAGTGAAGGAATGAGACGTGCTTTAAGAATTTGACTAAAATGTATTTGGATGTTCTCACTCAGAGGAGTTGAAATCTTTATTTGTCTTTATCTTTATATAAATATTAATGCTAGTGTAATTTATTTTATATATCTATTTATATTTGAGTAAAAATTTAAGGAATATCTGTTCTAATACTCTTTAAACAGTGATAACAGCAAGAATGGACACAAGCTGCAACAATTAGTATCCTTAGCTCTTAAAACCATCTAAAGGGGTTATTAAAGGGTGCTGATGGAACACAATCAGAAAAAGCACCCTGGAACAACATTTACTTTGTGTATTACTGCAAAGGATTCTGGATTCAGTGCCATCGTTTTGGCAGTTTAGGGGGAAAAAAAGAAAAATCGTTCTGGAAATGTGATTTTGTTCATGTACAAAGTCTATTTCTTGGAAGCAAAGCCAGCAAGTGTCTGAAATGAGAGCGGTGAAACACTCAGTGAGACAAGTGTTTGACAGGGTGTTAGTTCAGTCAGGGTGCAGGTATCACACTAAACATGTGCCCCTCTTGGTAGGAAGTGAGGAGGATAATCCAGGGCGAGGCGGAGCGCGAGCAGAAAGATTTGGCTCTTGGAAAAAACCTTCAACTACAAAGCGGCGGTGCTAATCCTTAAGCCACTATGCTGCACTTATCGGTGCGGTTGTAGCATCTAGCAGTGGTAAAGCCCCGTCCCAAAGCCCAGCGTATGCAAATGTCTGAGACAGAGACACAGCTCCCAGTTAAAAGGGCTGGACAAATGACACCATCAGGCTCCAAAAGCAGAGACAAAAAGAGAAAGAAAAGAATCCTGATAGCATCAGAAGCATGGTAACATGATGAAATAGACTTTTCTGGTGAGGTCGTCAGCAGCAGAGAGATTAAAAGAACTCTAAAGCTGAAGCAGACGCCTAAAGAAGGAGTGATTTCAGCCAAAACAGACGCAGCTGATCAGCTCCCACTTTTTCTATCAGGCGCTGAAATACAGACAAAGGGCAAGAGTTGGGGGGGGGGGGGGGTCTAACTGAATAATCCATCAATTGTACAGGCATTCACCTGGTGTGGGCAGACTCACTCACCTGGCCAGGTTGAAGGCATCGTCGATAAGTCCGGCCCTGTTTCCAACAGAGATGACCTAAAACAGAGGAGCGGGTCAGAAAATGAGAAGAAAAGAGCATAGAGAGAAAAAAACAGCGGCCGGGCAGAAAAAGTCGGATTTCTGTACTTGGGGGTTGGTGTGCAGCTGGTGAATGAGCAGTTTCCAATTCTGGAGGTCGTAGTTCACACGGAAGTAGCCCGTTTGGTTGATGTTGCCAAGCAACCAGGTGTTGTCATTCATCTGACCAATCCTGTGAGTCTCTGAGTCAAAACAGAAAAAGCCCTGTCAGAAATATGCAAAGCACCAAGAGATAAACGAGTGGCTAAAGCCACGCCCCCATTTAAGATCCACTTATTTCCAGAAAACTGATGAGGTAACATATTTTTTCCTCCACTGGTCCAGTTTCCTCAGATGTTTTCAGGACTCACTGCTCACCAGGCTGAAATCTGCCTAGTTTTCAGCCGGCAGCTCTTTGGGAATCCTCAGAAATCCAGTTTTCTGTCTGTCAAACTGTGTTATCTTGGCCATTTTTCACACATCAGCTAAAGAAATGGGAACAAATGATGTGTCTTTGTGACAGACTGCTGGGAACAAAGAGCCTAAAGATCCACTTTAAACTGCTGCTTTGTTTGATTCACAAATCCTCTTTTCAAAGCCGAATTACTGAGGATCGTTTTTTAATATGTATACTTTTCTAATAATGGCCATGGTGACAGGTCACAAAGGTTGACACAGACAAGCATGTCATGTGAAATTGACACCATAAATATGTGTGTCAGAGTAGAAAATGTTCATGTATAAAAGGGTGAAAATACACTGAGAATGTCCCTAAATGAAAGATCTAATCAGGTTAAACGTAACCTGCCAGATGTGCGGCATCGTACACAGACGTCTCAGCACCAGCCACTTGTAGAAGAGCAAAGATTTAATATGAAGTGGAGAAAGGAAGTTTTAAGCTCTGTGCTTTTGTATGAAAAAGCCAAGCGATTAAGAACAAAAAGAGGAAAGCAGCTGTTGACCCGGCTTTGGCAAATTTCCTCATTTAGATCCCCCTGAGCAGACTTAAACCCTCTGTCATTCATGATAAAACTAGAAATCTGGCTCCGATATCACTGCCGTCATCAAACAGGATTAATTCACAAAGACATGGGTTTTATTCCTTAAAAACAGATGCTGCATTAACAATTTTCTAACCAAACTGAAGGAGATACGGATTAAATGTTAAAGTTTATCCGTATAAAAATCTTTAAACAGGAAATTATAAAGTAATGCAGCTAAAATGTGAATGTTTTAAACCAAATATTGCAGAAAACAGAACACAATGATCTTAAATCCCCACACAGACAGATCTATAATGTGGAACAAAAGGAGTGGAATCATTCCCTTCAACAAGTATCAGAATCTGCTTCATTTCCTGGAAGCAAACCTACGGAAAGTTTGGGCGACCTGCATTTTTTAAAAAGCTGAATCAAAATAAAAGGAGCGACGCAAGAATAATGAACTTTACTCCAAAGAGACGGCGAGCTCCAGTCTGCCAAAAACACAGACTGATGATGTTTACTCCCTCCGCTCACAGAGCATTATTCCACACCTGCCAGCTCCAACTCCACGTTTCCACTAAGTGCAGCACACACGCGGCGAGATAATGAGATAATTAATTTCAGATCATCAGTTACTCTTAGCTAACAAAATAACCCCATGATAACGGCTCATTATCTGGAGGTAACGAGATAAGCAAGTCAGGAGTGTGGCCTAAACTTCGGTGGAGATGTTTGATGCGTGTCACCACGGTGACATACCCGTCTTGTTGTTGATCCAGATGAGACTCTCCAGGCAAACGGCGGAGGCGTTGCCCACGGCGACGGTCAATGGGACCTGCCACTGTAAACTGCAGAGGGAGAGTGATGTCAGCCACGGTGGGGAGAATTGGACTGGGCTTTATTGCCCGTGCCATCAGGGAAAGAGGCATTAAAAGGAGAGCGATGGTCAGCGGCGATCGGTCAGCATCGGTCAGCTGGAAGTGGAGCCGCTGACACTCTGTGTGCCGCACAATAAGAGAGTGAGTCTGTAACAGCCGAGGCTGACAGCAGAGAAGGGAAGATTTCATAGATTCAGACAGGTTAAACGTGTTTTCAGCTTAAAAAAACGTATCACATTTTCAAAATATCAGCTGAATTACCCCATTGCGCTTCAGTAAATCTGCAAACTTTTAAAAAAAGATTAGAATCCCAAAACGGCTTCACGGCTACTCGTAAATGAGGATGTTGTTCTCAGGTTCTGAAATGTTGACATTTAACAGTTAAACGGTTTTTGATTACACAGAATTACGTGAGTAAAAAGGAAAAGGGGAGTTTTAAAAAAACAAAAGTTGTGAGGAACAAAACAAAAGCGGCTTAAAGGGCTGCGTCTGAGCCAGAATAGAGCCGAGGACATGAAAACACATTCTCCTGTCAAAGCTTCAGCACATTTCATTCAAAGCCGGTTTGGTTGCAAAAGTTTTCCCGATTTTTTGTCTTCTTTTGGTTTGTGTCGCTTCAAATGTTCCCTTTTTCCCTTTGTGCGGATAAAACTCAATTGATTGCACCAACAAATTCAACATCGTACAAATAAAAATTAAAAGAAAACTAGGGGTGATTCAGGTTATATGTTTTTTTTGTTTGTTTTTTTTGGTTGAAATCTTCAAACTGACATTGAAATTACCCTGAAGTATGTGAGCTGAAGTGAGAGCTGTTTGAAAACCTTAAGTGTAGGACCTTCCTTTAAGATCTCTCAGCAAATAAATACAGGGCTCTCCTCAAAAGAGGATCTTCATTGTCCACGTGTATCAGTCTTGAAATAGATGAGGTGACTTTAGTGCAGACGTGGGATAAGGTATTGAAAGTCCTTTTTGTAGGATATTTATTGAACATCAGCCCTGGTGAAGTCAGGGCAGTTGAATTCTTTGTCCTTTCCTTAGTCCTTCATTTAGTTCCTGCCATCTTTTTTTACTCCCCTGATGTTTCCCATCAAGGTCAAGGAAAAGAGCTTAAGAAAAGTAGATAGCAGGTCATATTTTGGAGAATTCCATGGGGTGCTCGGTGTCTGTTGTGAGAGGAAATAACCTTGTGGACTTCAAGTTTTGTAACTTTGTAGATCCTTTATAAATGAAGGTGAACCTTTGCAGTTTCAACCTTAAATGGAGAAATTGTAGGCCAGTATTTAAGGCTGAGATGTAACCATCAGTGGTACATACACCGGGTCAGAAACATCAGGGCATGTTGGATGTTCCCAGATGATAAAGGATATTCTGCCCTGATGAGCGGCTGCCTAAACTCACACACAGCCGACAAACATGTCCCCCATCTGCATTTCTGCTGACTTTTGAGCCAAATCTGATTGATAAAAAGTGCACAACCTCACCTTTAATACCTAAAATCAGAACATAAAAAAAAACAAATTGTTCCCAAGATGAGCTAAATCCACACAAACAGATAACTTGAAGATTGAAAGCTACTGATCTTCTTTTTACTAGATTTTGGAGTTTCAGACACCTAACAACTTATTGTGTCATTATGCATCATTTAAATCAAGATGTCTATTTAAAGGCGTCCTTGGACTATGAGCCATTCATTGTCAGTCAACCCAGACATCAGAACACGGGAACAAAAAGGCCTGGAAAGCACAAAGTCAGATGAGAACCATGACAAAAGACATCAAAACCCTTGTTAAAGAAAGTTGCAGAAGAAGTGGTGCTTCATTTTGTACAATGTGCTCACCGTTTTGCCACAGTTAGTGATTTCCAATTCTGTGCTGGTATCTGTGCTACAGAGAGAAGGATTTAAAAAAAGAGCCAAGACACGAGGTTGTTTGGCGGATGGGCGGATTTGTCTTGGATATAAAAACAGCTAGAGGAGATATGTTGTCACCGAAAACAAAAGAGAAAAAAATGTCTAGTTTGTGTCATTTCATTTTTTTTCCCTCCAAACAAGTCAGTGAAATATGTCCGGTGTGAAGTAGGACTCGTCTGAAGTGGCTGTTGGCCAGCTGTTTGTCTGCTGAGGAACCCAGTGGAGACAACTGAGCCGGCTCGTTAGAACAAACCCCTTCCAGATGCTTTCCATTAGCAACCGCCGCATGTAACACACACACACACACACACCAATGCAGAAGGCGCTTTTTAATCGGCGCAGTTCCCATGTGAGAACCCTAATGACTGATAAAAAGTGGGACTGTCTTCACTTCTATTAAAGCTCAACTTTTATTTAACTCATTTTGATCAAACTGATTCATTTTTTAATTAGAGCAGATTTTAATTGGAGACGGAAAAACAATCAGCTCAACTCATTCCCATCTGTTAATGAGTGTGTTGATGGCGTCGTTTCCCCACAGACAGCCAAACAGAGCCCACTCTCCATCCGTGGAGCGGCTGTCTGTGGCTGCAGATCGATGCCTCTGCCCGCCGCCAAACACTGGAGCTGATATTTACATCAGAGAGACTGACCGGTGGAGAGGTCAATCACCAGGGCTGGCACCCCTAATCACAGGGGATTGTGTTTATTAGTTTGGATGAGACTGTGTGTCCTCGCTGTTGGTACTTTATACGTCAAAAGCTGAAAAGCTACACGACGGAGTCAATTTATCTAAACAGCAAACTTCTGGAAGCTCTTTCAGTGGACCTCTTTCTATAGCGTTGGCTCATCTGTTTGGCCAGGAAATGGCGTGACACACAATTCTTAATGATGCCGGCTTTGTGCATAAATGATGGAAGAGGAGGGGCCATCAACAGGCTGTCCCCACAAAGTCAAGGGGCATGGAAATGGATTTTGCTTCCTGAAAGTAGGGGTGTATTTCCCTATAATCTGTCACACCCAGAGAAATATGGAGAGCATTTTGGCCAGGTTAGCATGGAAACACATTAGGATCAATTTTGGTCTCATCTTGTTTGGGCATGATTAATGAGTAGTTTTGGCTTTTGTGTTTAAAAATCTAAAAGTATTAAAAGTATTTGTACAGGTTCAGAGGATGGTGATGATTTAGCAGACCAGTGATGTTTATCTAAGTGGGTTGAAAGAACATTTTTAAGGCAGAAAAAAGTTTTGAAAGCGAGTTTAAATTAAATGATATATATTGATCAATTATTATTATTTCTTCCACTTTCTGGGATATTTTCTTTAATTAATCCAATGTTTAAAAGCACGAAACTGAGAAAATCTTTATTTTCTGGTCTGATCATGAGAGAACTTTGAAGTTGAGAAGGTTAGTTAAAAACATAATAAGGACTAAGGTTATTTAAATCACTCACACCTGATATTTTCCATTTTGTAAGTTTGTTGTTCCACTTCGGTCAGGGTCTGGGAGTCTTTTATTTCCTGCCAGCAATGTGACATATCCTTAAAACCGGCTGTAGTGAAATGTGAATGGAAAAAGCTGTATGGTCCGCTTGTGTTATTGTTTGTTTTAAGAGATACTGCCATCCTGCCCTAAAGGAGGAGCCATGGCGACCATGGAACTCTGGGCCTGTGTTCCACAAGCTTCTGAGAACCATTTCAGATAGTTAGTAACTTTTCCAAAAATCCATGAAGTAGGAGTTTTAACTTAAAGAAAAAGCATTGTCCTTTATGTACTCATGAATAATTCATCAATGTTCTGTTTAGCACAAGGTCATTAAATGAGGGACTCAGCCAATCGGTGTCCTGTCACATGACTGTTCGGCTGACAGCTCAGAGACTTCAGTGGAATCTGAACAGGGCTGTTCCTCGTCTATTCTCCGTGCTCTTAGTCTGTGGTTTCTCCTCATCTCTGCCTTTCACGCGCCGCCGTGCGAAAACACGCCTATTCCTGTCACCGTGTCAGTGGTAAAAAAAACAATGGCGGAATAGAAAAACAAACTGCTGCTTGAAGAGCCTCCCTAACAGCTGAAAAGCGGCGCGGCAGAGAGGGTTTTTCTGTCCTCTAAAAGCTCATCTTCCTTGAAGGCAGCGCCGTCGACTCGGTGTCGATTTAATGTAACAGCTGCTTTGCTGCCAGGCAATTTAGAAGAAGTGACTAACTGTCAGTCACAAATTGTTAGCTTGGTATGTTTTATTCATCCAGGAACAAAAGCTGTTTTGCCAGAGTGATCTGACATCAAACGGCATACAAACATCACAACAAGACATGCTGATTAAATCATTCACAACCCAGTGAGAGGAATGGGTTTCCTGATGGGTGTCAGTGTAATCACCTGCATTTGGAGGGAAAACCAGCCAATGCATGACCCACAGTTCTGCTTTCTCCCTGACTGTAAAGTGCTCCTTGGTATAAATCTATGCGATAAACAGGAAGTTTCCAGCTCACTGAGCAGGAAATATGGGGCCAAAACGTGCAGCGTTATTTAAGATGTAACAATGGAAAATCTGAAAATATTACTGTGCAAATCTGACAGAAGAATGTTAAGCTTACTTAAAATTAGGTAACTGCAGATTTTCTGACACATTAAAACGGCAAAAGCACATGTTAGACCGTAGAGGCAGCACAGTGGGTGATGGATAAATACACAGCTCTGCAGCAGCCGATACAAAAAGGGAAATGTAAAAAGGAAAAATGAGTGTAACTAAAGCGGACCCCTGGGGATCGATGCCCAAGAAGCCCGTGGCTCAAAAGATTTTTTCCAAAAGTGTCCTCATCAAAATAGCACACCTCTATGTAGACATCACAAAAAGGAAACGTGGATGAATGAATGAGTCAAAACACTCAAAATGATCCATCACAGCATTTCAAATCTGAGATCTCAGCCTCCAAGTGGAGCAGACTTTTTAAGGTTTGGATGTTTTTGCAACGCATGCCAAGCAGAAGGAAGAGAATACTTCAAACTTTCTGTTCCACATTCAGGATGGACAGTTAGGCTAGATAAGAGTGTTTCCAGTACTTTGATGCTTAATGTCTATGTTTATGAAAATAAAAGCAACTGTGCCTTTTTTTAGCACTAAAAAAGGGAAAGTCGTGTTTACCATTTACAGGAAATCCCACTACAGTCCTATACCTGTTCTGCTGGCCTCGGATGTGGCTCTTACCTCTTATCTCCTTTCTTTTCTTAACATCTCGGCTGCTTTGATGTGAAGCGGCCTTTGAATGGCATAAAAGCAGAAACAGCATGCGGCCTAAATTCCATCCTCTATAGCGTGACATCGGTCAGACCGGGCCTTGTAACCATCAACAGTACAAGAGAGACATGGGATTCAAAGCCTATATAAGTGGGCTGATTAGAGCCCGTGGATAACAGCCCGTTTAACCATTTCAAAAGCCTTAGATCTGAAATCTCCACAGAAAACCATGCACAACAACAACAACCGCTCTGTGAAATCGCCATTTCCGCATTTATTGTCCCATAAACCAGAAGGCTGTGGCTAAAGGCCGCCATTTTTCCCCTCCGGAAAGGTCTTTATATTTATGTCTCTGCATTTAGACGCTTTTATCCAAAGTGACTTACAATGTAGAAGCATCAACCTAACAATAAGCTACATGGAGAAAACCACTAGATGTGAGTGTAGAGAAAGGAAGAGGTATAGAAAGAGTCCTAGAGGGAACGGTGTTATTCAAAGGCAGTACATCTTAAATAGCCCGATAAAACAGTTGAGGTTATTCCAGTGGTAATGCTTGGATTTCTTTCTTGTTTGGTGTGTATAGAAAAGGACTAATAGAAGAATAAAGCAGGACTTTATGTCAACAGCGTGTGAGACTGTGAGCCACTGCTGTGCTTCTGAATGCAGCTCCTCAGGATCAAACCCAAACCTCCGCCTCACTTCACTGCGGCGGAGTTCAGCCGTGACACCGGAATGACTAACAGCAGCTTCTTTACACGAGCGCCGAACAACGTGGGAGCGCTGAGTGTGTCTGGATGCAGCCCTCTGAGGTTCAGCAGGAGCAAATGAAAGAGTTCAGCTCCACCTTCCGCAGACGGCTCCGGTTCAGCGGCTGACAAGACCTCCGAGCAAAGCAGCTGGGGCCAAACGCAGCAGAACCCCGCCGGAGGAAGAGCAGGAACACAGCATGAAATGGAAATGAGACAGAAACTTCCTGAGAGAAACGGAGCAGGCCACAGAAACTGTAAATGTCAGCCACTCCAGAAGAATATGACGAAGAACAGAGTGGAAGAAATAAGAAAAAAAAAAGAAACGAACAACAGGTAAAACAGAGGAAAGGAACTGATTAAGTATTCATGGAAGAGAAAGTAGGTCGATAAAACAGAAAAAAAGAGCAAACTCCAAAGGTTGTGCAGAATGTGAATTAAACATCGTGCATATCAAATATGGATGACATATAAATGATGAAAAGGTGATAAAAGAGGTGTGGAAATACTGGAAAAGTCTGCTTTTTCAGAGGGAAATGCAGCGTGATCTCCGGGGACAAATTGAAGGCTTAATCCGGTGAAACACGACGCGCTCCTTCTGAGGTCAATAAAGTACAGACAGAAGGATATTTCAACCGTGTCCTCCGGATTACGGTTTTCCGAAAAAGCTATTCTTCCAGCCTGAAATCCATCAAAACATGACCACAGGAAGGGGCGCTAGCTTCTGCTTTCTCGTGCCTCAGGACCTTGAAACCAGCGTTTTTAGACACGTTGTGCAAACATAGATCAGATCCGAGCATTGGACTTGCATTTGGATTGACTCAGGAAATAGGCCTGTGATTGGCCGGCTGGCTCAGCGGCTACACAGACGATGATGAAAGGACTAAAAGCTTTGTGTGATTCACAGGGGAGACGAGAAAATGTACAAAGCTGCACCCCTACCCTTTTGTGTACACGAAGAGGCAGTTTACTGAGTGATGACAAATGATGATGATGATGATGATAATGATGATGATGATGATGATGCAGGTGCTCAGAGCTGCAGGATGGGTTGAGATGAGGCACTAATCCACAGAATCCCATGCAACAAAAACTAATCCCTTGGCTTTTCCATTTCACTTTTAAAGTGTTTGGAGTTAAAAATCGATCATTAGGAAGTTAGTCTGGAGTTTGCAACATTTTGTGCTTACCTATGCTCAAAACCTCTACGTGTCTGATAATGAACTGAGACCCCGCGGCACCGGTCTCCATATTTATATTGTTGTTTCTGCTAAATTTCTTTTCTCATAATGGCAAAGCTGCACAGGGTTTATTCAGGCAAATTTAAAGGTGTGACAGCATTTGCTTTACAATAAAGGAGCTGTTGGGGTTATGAGGTTTGTCCATATATGGGTCACCTCTGCTGGGAACCATTGGAGTTCTATGATTTGTTTTTAAGGAGATCTGAACTATGTTCATGAGTTCCATCCCACTTTTTGGCCTGGAAATTTTTTTCATTGGTGTTCAGTGTTTCAGTTTTTTCTTGACAGTCAACAAATGGAACATAAATATGATATGACGGTAAATTAAGCATTTGTATAATTCAAATGCCTTGGACAAGACAGGAAAAGACTTATGGGGAAAAGTGGTGAGAGTAAGAAAAAGAAAAATTATGACTCCGTATTTAGGTGGAGTCTCTTAAAGCTGGCTTTTTCTCAAAGTGTGCTTTAAATCCTACAAAGATGGTTGAATCAGGAGCGCCAAACGCAGGTTTTCCCCAAACCTCTGAATGGATGAGCAGTGTAGCGAGAAAAAAGAGAAAAATGGGAGGCCCTAAATGACCTGAATCGACTCAGCATATGATCCAGTTGAAAAAGTTCTGCTGGGACGAGGCCCTGAGGGAAATAATGACCACATTATGGACATACACACTGTAATCCACATGATCTAAACATCTAACATCATATTTCAGTGACCTTAGGTCAGGTGGTAATGATGGTCACAAACTCCTCACTTTGAACTTTAGGAGCTTAATGTTTAAAAGGGGATTTGTTTTTAAGATGGGGGAAAAAACCCCAAAAAATACTGTTTAACGTTTTAGAATATTCTTTTCTTAGACCATTTTCTGACAGAGTATGAAAAAAAATCATATCCAAGGGGGTCAATTCAGTTTATGGAATCCAACCTTAAGGCACTACAAAAATAAAAATAATATGACAAGTTGGGTGAAGTCAGACATGACACAGACTGAATCACCTCATTAAGTCGATTTCTCCCCACTGGTGAGATTTCATTCATCAACAAGATCAAAATCTACAGACTACACAGAGGAGAGGATGCATTTGGTGTTGTTCTAATTATGAAAAACATGAGGTTCTTTAGTTGCTGATTAAAATCTAGTTAAACGAGGACTCAAAATCTTTGGTTTGTCATTTGAAACTGGATGTTGGAACTTCATTTGGACACAGAATACCATAACAGCAAGGACACCCCGGTCTAATAAAAATCTTATTTTAACCGCAAAGCAATACAAAAGCACTCTGGAGTTCTAACCTGATGTTTTTCCGGAGATCCTGTCCATACAGGAAGTGCTCCTGGCTGACGGTGATGTAATGAGTCGGGAGCTGCTCGGATTGGTTCTTGCTGATGGTAACAACAGGGTATCCCATCTGCAGAGTCCACCTGTCCATCATCCCTCCGATGTCAATGTCTCTTCCCTCTGAACGCATGGCCTGTCCGGTGTGGGCGGGGACAGAAATCACAGATTATTTCAATTTATAATAAGAACATTCATCATCTGCCAATCAAAGAGAACTTTGGAGTTTCACTGTAATGAAGAGTAAAAACAAAGAGGAATTAAACAATTAAATCATCCTGAGGGTAGGGCAAACCGAGCATTGACCAGGCCCTCGCCGTTACCACGGCAACTAAATAGCACCTGATGAGCATCTCTCAGGGCCTCATTAGTGTGACCAAACAATCAGCAGCTTCACTGCTTTAAGCTTCTGTTGTGTCCCGAGGTAACAAATGTTGAGCCTCGAGTCCCGCATCAAAGGGCCCGCCTGTTTCCATGTGAAACCCGAGGGAAGATTATAGTCCCAAAAGCACAGGGGAGCCGTACCTGGGACAGCTTGCTCCACAGATCGTCTCTGGCTGCATTGCTGTACATGTGACTCAGCAGATAATCCTTAAAGAAAGAAAGAAAACAGACAAAATAAAGTTTAGTCTTCTCAAACGTGGCATGAAATGACAGCTTTGAACTCATCTGTGAAACATGAGAGTAAATGAGTTGGATTAATAACAGTAACAACACCAGAGAGGTCCAAATGTCCATATTCAAAAGATGGACATGTGAGAGACTAACTGATAATTACTGACGAAAACACATGAAAAAGCTTTTTGTGTTGTTGTTGTTGCTGTACTGTAATGGTGGATTAACTGATTTTTTCTGGGAGGACAGAATTTATAGAAAAGATACACAGGATTGACAAAAGCATTCTTTTAAACCACTATATTTCCTTAACAAGTCTCCAGTCATTAAAGAAAGCCGCGACACTGACTTTCTGCCCCAGTTTTTTCCTTCTCTTTTTAACACAACTCAGTGCTCATCCTTCACCAGGAATGGAGATGATCACAGCGGGCCTGTCACCACTGCAGCATTACCAGTTATCTTCGAGAAGCTGACACTTTAATTTGTCTTGTGAAATGGCAGGATGTGTGAATCAGTGGAAGTCGGCGGGCAGCTCATATCTCTGCACACTGCCAACAATGTCACTGACTCCTATCTACAGTGAGCCGGGACATTTCTTAAAAGGCAGCCTAGAGAGGGGGGGGGCTCAGCGAGCAGCCAGTGAGCACCGACCACAAGACCTAGATGCTGGAAGCAAAAGAATATGCAAACATAATTAACATTTTGCTGCAATTCTTTACATTTAGCTCTGTCCTGGTTAGGATAAAACATCATCCCGCATCTGAAATTCCGCATTAAGCTCTTTATGTTCGGGGAACTATTCATCCAAGTCAAAGTTGGGATCATTTCACCCTTTAATCAACGTGTTGGGTTGAAGGAATATTGATTTTACAGTTGAACTTACTTTCCTGCAATATTACCTCAGACATATTCAGCATTACTCTTCCTAAATATAATAGGATTCTAGTACGGAGTTCTTCATGTGTCTCCTGTCCACAGAGCCAAAGGCGATACAGTGAGGATTCATAGCTGAGGAGGGAGGTATTTTAAGAGGGACTCTCGTGAATTTCAGCGCCAAACAATGCGAGTGTACATTGAAAAGCTTTTAGAAAGAATCGTGTCAGGACACCGAAGCTTCAATGTTTTATATCAGTGACATGTGAAGCCGAGACACGGCTCAGTGGGATCAGAATGTGTTGAGTCTAAGAGGTTTTAGGCTATTCAAAACACTTGCTTTCATATTTTCTAAGTTAATGAATAAAGTCTGAATGTTCTGAAGGAAGTTTGTCTTCCTCGTGTATTTCGTTGCTGTTGTGTCTGCTTTGGGCCCCGTCTGCCTTCAACACCTAAAGATAACAACTCTGCCGTGGATTGGAAGTGATAAAAGCTTCGGATCGTGGATGGCTGGTTGAGTCTATAATCACACAAGGAAGAGGCAGGAAGTACGATGAGATAACAGCCAACTCCAGCAGAGACGGAGCTCCACCTCCAGCTTCTCTGTCATTTGTCACAGTGTAAATGGGACTTGATAAGGCAAGAGGAACTCTTTATTGGAACAAGATGACACACGATAGCTCCCGTCACCTTCACCAAAGCTGACAAGAACAGTGACAGAAAAACACAGCCGACACACACGGGGAGTCTGATCCCGATCCCGACTCGAGCAGATGTAACAGCACGATACAATTAAAATCAAATGGCTTTTGGTGATAACAAGCATTCTGCCACAAACAGGGGAATGGGCCGTTAGAGCTGCGCTGGGGGAAACCTGTCGAGAGCAAACGTGAGAGAATGGGTGACACACTTTTGGGGTTGGAGGCTCAGATCTAATCCGTTAATGAGGTTTTGTATCCTCGCCGTCAAAAGGTGCCCGTCAGATTGGCCTGTTTTTTTACATCTGTTCCGTCAAATATCGACAGGCGTTGATGAGAGCTGCCGATAGCCAGCCTCTGATCACATGATCACACGGGTCTGAGAAACTCAGAGATTTGACGGAGCCTTTGAAACCGGACACAGAGAACGTGGACAATTATCGACATCCAGTGTCTGCCGCAGGACTCTTTCTGGAGGTAATTAAGGGCAGACTGAAGCTGTGGTATAGTGTGCGTGCACGGGCAGCAGTGCACGTGAGCTGGGCTGATGGCTGAGGATCCATGGCTGATGCGCCTCGGGGTAAAAACTTCTGATAATCGGAGAAAAATCGGCTATCAGGAATCGTTTTTGCATCATTTGCATATCCTGGTGCGTCTGCCTTCTGAGTCTATTGGATAGCTTCCTGACTCTTTTTAGTCTGTTTAAATTCTCATACTGGGCATTGAAATGTTGAGGGATGATTTGTCTGCTTATGTTTGTAGTTATTTAGGGTCCCTGAATGGCCATTTTTACATTTTCTGTTTTGTTCCGTCTTTTGAAAATAATGTGTGGGTTGGGTGTTCTCTATTGTTTCTGTTTTGCTTTTGAGTCAGTCGGTGTGTCTTTGTGGTCGTTTATTGAGACAGTAAATTCACACTTAAACCGTTCAACTATGTCAGCCGTGCCTGGGAAGAATGAGTCCTTGGAGATCTTTTAGTTTATTTGGGTGATTTTCCTCTCTTGGCAGTTGTCTGCGTGGCTCTAAAGCTTTTTTACACTGATGAAAAACCTCATGCAGAGCATCCAACATCTGGCCTGTCAGAGCAAAGGGAAGGTGATTCATTGACATTCAGTCTTGCGTAAAGTGACTCAGGAGCAGGCACAAGTGAAGGAGCCAGTGAAGAGAATGCACACACATGCGAAAGCTCTGGGGTGTTGAAGTTGCTCTTTGCATTCCTAATTTAATAAATCCTAATCTGGTTTCAATATCGATTAGAGGCTCTCACAATGAGGTTTGCAAATCAAACTACTGAGAATAGAGTTTTATTTAGCTGGTGTCTAAATATAATTGTCTTTTTAAGTGATGTAACATTCAGCGTGTTGCATATTGACCAGTGACACACACACACACACACACACACGCGCGCGCATACGTTGTTTTCTCCTGGTAATACAGCTGGATCAGCAGAGTTTTATTTAGAAGCTTGCATTCAGTATGTTCCAGGTCAGTGAGAGTTTTTGCAGAGAAATCAGGGCATCTTGTGTCTGTATGTGTGTGAAGGGGAGTTATGCATATTCTGTGTCTATTTAGAACAAAAAGAAGTTTAACCCACTTTCACAGCGCATCACACAACAGTGACGCTAAACAGATTTCTCCCAGTTTTGTGAATGAAATGTAAACTAAGTTTGTGTGTTGTTCGCACATTAACATGAATTATTAAACTAGAACAAAACAGTCTGGAGCTCCATACAGCAAACAATGTAACACACACTGCCATTAAAACAGCTTTTGTGTTTTACACTGTGTCCAGTGACCAATTTTGACCAGAATTTTGTGAGCTCATAAAATACAATAGTGTAAAAAAAAAAAAAAAAGGTTTAAACACTTTGTTTATAACATCATTCAGAAGGCCCACACTAGCTCACATTAGCTTGCATATAAGAGAAGGAAAACAAAAGAAAATGTTTCTGCATCCATTTAAAGAGGACCAGAAACGGGTTTCTACGCATTTTGCTTCAGCGGCTAATGTGCTTCAGATAAACAGCAAACAACCATCCCATGAAAGGTAGGAAAGGGATTCAGAATTCTCTGATGGATGGAGAAGTGATCCAGAAAGACAACTCCACCAATCACATCTTCACAGTAGAGAAGGAACGGCTGTAAATGAATAGCTAAAAGCCCCATCCTCCAGCTGGAATTTGGATGGATCAATTCTATAATTCCCAAGTTCATAAATAGAAGTATCTCACCCAGTATTTCCCCATAAGATAGAGAGCACTGCCCCAGATGCATTAATCTTCAAGTTGTTTTGGAAAAAGTTAGAGGAGCAACGGTAAAACCAAAAACAAAAAACAACCAGAGCAGAATAGTCCAAGGCGAGCTCATCTAAAACCAAAAGTGAAATCCCACATGGAGCCTAAATTTAGCTGTCTATAACCACCTAAACTCAGAGCATGCCCCTTCTTTTGCAGCTAGTTTGTTACTGAAGCTAAGACATGCCTTATTGTGGGGCTGAATGGCCGGGACCATGCTCACTCCAAAAATCATTCACGTGCATGAAAACAGACAAGCAGCCATCCGGCACAATAAAAACAAGAGGCCTGAGGCGGAGGGAGACAGGCTGTGTGGTTTGATAAGAACATCAATACACGGCTAAACCTTCACAGTGTAAAGGAGGTTCTGCTGCTGTAATAAGGCCTGTAAGTCCTATCAGTACTGGAACTTTAAAAAGATGTAGTTTAGCCACACACAACCTAGTCACAGACCCAGGTTTGCCGTTTTGTCTTAAATAGCTCTGAAAATTGGTAGTTTTAATGTAGGGTAGGAGTTTCTTCATAAGCTCCTTTCTCTCAGGATTGGTGTGGCTTGTGTTTTGGCTTTGTCTCCATCTTTTTTCTCCCCTGTCGGTGTCCTGTATACCTGTCCAAAAAAGGCTGTCCCGTCACAGTGACTGAGACCAATCTGAATAAATCTAGTCATGGATTTGGCACAGCTACTTTTCTAGTACTGAATATTATTTATTAGGCAAATCCAGAAGGACATAGAGCTAGAGAAAAGAGATTTGAGCATGGATTGTGTCAGCTTTGCCACAGAAGACTTCAGCTGTCCCCACCTTTATAAAAGCCATTCATGTCATCTCTAAGGCTAAGCGGGACTTAGGCCCGGCAGTACATTTACAACACTGACGGAGCTTGTCATAACCAACATAAATAACTGTCAGAAGGCAGAAAGCACAACACTGGCATTAGAAAGGGTTTGTTAAACATCATGTGTGGAAGGAACCTGTCATGGTGGCCACATTGGATCAGGGATTATTGCTTCCACATTGATTGCAATAACACAAGATTTGTTCATAGTAAACTTCCTGCCCGTTTCTGTCACCATGAGTTAGAGATATTTGCAAAGGCTTTGGTTTGGGGTTCTGGTTTGTGAAATAAAGCCGCGCTAAACTTGCAGAATTTTGACTGCTAAAGTTTTAGCCAGTCCGCAGCTTATTTTACTGTTAGCGTATAAATCAGAATCTATCAGAAAAACCTCTCACTGCTGCTTAGTCAACTTATCAAGGCCCAGCCAGAGTTACCAATAAGCCTTTTTAAGTATTCACATACATCCGCTGACATCCCTTAGGTGTGCTGGCGACAAATCTCATACAGACACGTTAAAGCCAAAACCCAGCGTTCCCCACAGGTGTAAAAACCTCTCAAGGTGTACTTACGTTGAGTCCTTTCTGGAACAGCGGCTGTCCCATCACGTTAGCCAGCATCCGGATCAGCGCCGCGCCCTGCAGACAGCACAGGCAAGCAGGCTCAAACAGGGCCGGGAAAAGCTGAGCCCTGCTGCTACAGTAAAGAGCGGAGCCACACCTGTAGCCCAGTGTCAGCCGGGACAGGCTCCACCCCCCCGGTACCCGACTAAGACAGATAGTAACAAGGTTCAAGTAGCTTGTTTTAAGCTACCTGAGTGGTTTGATCGTTAGGGGACAACCCTTAGAGAAAAGAAAATCTAAAGTCAATCTAACTGGTGTTGGTTAAAGGAAATAAAACAGGAATTGTCCAGCAGTCCATAGGTCCACATCGAACAAAAAGTCCCTTTGTGTCTGCATGTGAATGCAAACATCAGCCTTAAAGTACTTCAGAACTTGTACAGACGGATAGAGAATATCTTGTCATGTGCGGTGGGTCTTGAGGGAGGACTCAGTCGCGGAATGAGGGGAACAAGGTTTATTGCACAAAAAAACAGAGTGAATGTCCAGACAAAGTACAAAGCAAAGCTGTGGAAAACTGTGATCAAAGTAACAAAGCAATGAGCAAACAAGGCTGGGTAAAGTAACAAAATAACGATTGACAAAACTGTGGCAAAACTGTGACTATGGCAGAACTATGACGAAAACAAAGACTATGGCAAAACAAACCTGGCGTGGGGGAGACGACGGACAAAAGACGAAAGACGAAAACGCACTCGCGCCAGACAAGGGGAAACGAGGACTATTTAAACACATGAGGGAGGGGAGCCCCAGGTGTACACAATAGGTAATCAAGACGAGACACCAGACATTCCCCCAGACGTGACATATCTGATGTTAGAAGTACTTTGCCCGGTGATTCTGCAGGGCGTGCGCAGAATTACATTATTATTAATCTAATAAGATCGGATAAATCGTTACAAAAATGGAGGAAACCCCCGAATGACAATTTGACATATAAAGCCACACTGTCTGTGGACTTTAAACACAACAGCCGACCTCATCTGCAGACTCACCTAGGAGCTACCCACGCACCATTCAGTGTTTCTAACAGTACTGAGGCCGGGCTTCTACCAGCCAGCATCATCAGGACCCGGCCTTTACCCTGATGATGCTGCCGGACAACTCCTACGGCCGCAGGTCGAGTTTGAAGCCCCCGGATCAAACTTTTCCCATAGCACTACAGTGGAAGCGCTGGGGGTCAAAGAGAGGTGGGCTGCTTCTGGTTTCTGATTCCTGATGTTTTCTTATGGACACGTCACGTCAAACTCGTTGTTTGCGACCAACCTTTTTGTAGGCAATCCAGTCGAAGACTCTGTCGATGTCGGTGGCCTTTTCCACCTCCTGGGAGATGGGATGGGAGGAGCTCAGGCCGTCCAGCAGCATCACCTCGTGCAGGACGTCCGTCAGGAAGCGCTGCTTCTCCTGAAACCAGGCAGAACACTGGTCACAACACTGGACTGAGGTTTGGGCTCTCAGCTGACCCCTCCACCGGAGACTCCTGCTGGATGCTCATATCGCGGTTTGTGACAGAACATCCACATCCATCAGAAGCTTGACCCTCTGGTCACACTGAAAAAGGTGAAAACAGGAGACTTCCCTGAAAAGGATTAGCTGGGCAATTAGTTCAGCAGATGAAGGTTTGGCTGTGGATTAGTGGAGCTAATCTCTTCTCGTTCACGCCAGCTCTTTTCTTTTTCCCCAATCCCAATTTTGTGAACACTTTCCCTGAACAATCCCTTCCTGCGTTTCCCCTAATCTTTACTGACCATCGGGCTTTTTTTTGTTTTCCTTCATCTCTGAGCAGCATTTAATTTCAAATGTGATCCTCGATCCTTCTGTTCTTCTCATCTTCTGTTATTCTGCTCTTTATCTTGTTCCATTATTCCTTTTCCTAATTTCCTCCTCTGCTCCCCTGGTTTCAGATCTTTAATAGACATCTGCAAATATGCTGAGCATTAACAAGTTAAATCTAAATTACCCCAGGGATCAGGCTAAATCCGGAGAAGGGAGGCTCTGTCTAATTCGTGGATTACAGTGTTTACTGTGGAGATTTGGTTTTAATGAACCTCCATCTTGTTAAGCAATGGAATTGTTGGCTTATTAAGTTTTAGTTGTTAATGAACAGAATGAACAGGAGCCTTTTCTTAAAAAAAATTACCAGTATCAGCAGGGATGAGTCTAATTCTTGGCCCAATGTGGCTTGTGTAATTTATGGATTAAAGAGCTGTGGTTTAACGAACATGCAATATTTAAAACAAGTGTTTTAAAATATACATATCTTGTAATCAGGAATCAACAAACCAACAGACATCCGTTCAATTATGATTAGGATATGACTAATTCCTGGTAAATTGCTGTCAGTGCTCGATTTTTTACATCTTCATTCTGCAGCTAAATAATTTTGAAATCCTCAAAAAGTTTTCCAGCGTGATTAGTCGAGTTCTGTAATTCAGATGAAGTAATTAACATTTTGTCTTAATTTGAATGATTTACACACACACACGTATGCATGTCAGTGTATAAAAATCTAATTATCATTGTGGTGATTGATCATTCTGGCTTACAGAAACTGTAGGTGACTTGTGGGTGGAAAAAGAGGCTGATTCATGAATGGATTGTTGTTTAGGCAGAGATCTGGCATACGACTGCTATAAAGCACTGCTTTTGTCATGTATGTATAAACAGGTAGGTGGAGCTCCATCTCAAATATGTAAAGCAGTCAAATGAAGCATTCGAGTGAACTAAATTGGGGAGGAAGAGGGAAAAAAAACCTGACTGAATGAGACATCAGCTCTAATGAAGAGAGACTCTAAATCACCTGTACAGAGGAGAGGGCGTCCATCTGGTGGGTCCTAACCAGATGGGCCCGCATGAGGAGGAACTTTTCGAGCACAGACACACAGATGCAGGGTCAGGGCTGCGTATGGCAGCAGCTGCTGAACTCTGGAGCCTACGCCTGCCTCCATCTTCCATCACCGTGTCAGTCCTCCTCTCCACCTGTTCTCCATCCAGTTCCTGTCCTCCTCCCCATTTTGGAATCGTTTAAACGTGAGGACGACTGCTCACACTGACTGGTCTCTTATGAAACCTTTAATTCACACACAGATGAACACCCACACACATGGGGGCCAGACTGGGGAGTTGAGCTGTCATGGGTTGACATGTCTGTGTTCGGTTTCCTTTTTTGTTTTTCTGGTCCCGTTGTTGCTGTTCCACTTCCTCCCTTTTGTTCTGATCACCTGACTCCTCCCTAATAACCTCCACCTGCCTCTC
Source organism: Menidia menidia (assembly GCA_907169785.1). NCBI lineage: Eukaryota > Metazoa > Chordata > Actinopteri > Atheriniformes > Atherinopsidae > Menidia > Menidia menidia. The sequence continues at coordinate 1,028,176 of CAJRST010011113.1, read as the reverse complement.
AGCGTCTCCTCCCCTGTCTTGCACATGTACTCCATCCTGTCTGTTGTTCTTTGTGTGTTTGTGCTCGTCATTTTTGTCAGTCTTTCAGGCGTTCGTCATTGCCTATTCATCCTGAGCTTTGCCAACCGTTTGTGACTACCGTTTTTGTCCTTCTGCCTGAGCCTTTTTGCCTGCCCGTGTACCGACTGTTTTCTGAATGCTTCCGACTGTGATTTTTGGATATCCTTTGCCTGGAGTTTGGGTCCTAGTGTTCCGACTGTGATGGGATCTAACCAGCACGTCCCTGTGCAGCCCTCCTGCTCGTAGATGTCACACGGAATTTCTCCAGAGTTTTAGGGTTGTGTTAGTCATTTCCTTAAAGAGTCTGCAAGAGGTACTGAATTTGATTTCTTACCCAGGTTATTGTTTTTTTATTTCAACTTGAGAAAAGTTGTGTTTTTTCCGTCTTTTTTAATTAAAAAAATCCCTCAAATCATTTGATGTATTGTTATTTCGTTGTGTTACTACTGGTGGCAGGCCTCAGAACTGTCCCCATGATTCCTAAAATAGTCTAATTGCTGTATTATCACAGTGACCTGATGGAGCAGCATCCTCAGTCAGGTTTTGTGCTGAACAACGTCTTCTTTCACCCTTGAGGGCTGTCATAGTAGCAGTCGCAGCATTCTGGCTGCATGAGGAAGGAGGAGGAGGAGGAGATCCTGTTGACGCTTAGCAGATCATGAAAAATAAGAACCTGTGTAACGTTCCAAGTTTAAAAACTAGGAGATATACACATTCGCAGGACATTAACCTGGAAAAGATCATTTATAAATTCTTTTTTTATTTCTAAGTCTAGACTTGTGAGAGAGACCAGAAGAAGCTGCAGCGTGCAGTCAGACACGGTCATCAGGGGCCTAATGAGGGGTTCAAAGACACTCAAACAGCTCCTGCTGCTTACCTGAAGATGGATGGTAATAACAGCACATTATCAGGTATAAGCCAACAGCACAATCACTGAGATCTCATCGTTTTACAAGCTGAGTGGTGCAAATGTCAGAAAAACAAGAGAAGGTCTAAAAGCTGTTTACATTCCCCGGCAAAGCACCGAAGCCCTGTGCTCACTGTAAAACAAAAACTAAATTCATCAGGCTGCACAAACAAATATTCTTGAGATATTGAACCTATTGGATTGGCCAGAAGCAGCTATTTTTTCTCCTCCCAGGTGACTGTGTTTGTGACATTGTGTGACGCACGCAGGGATCAATGGCCCCACTGGTGGAAGAGGTGCAAGTAAAACCGAAGAAAAATGCTCCGTGCTCTCAGTCTCAGCCTCCGTTTCAAAGGGCAGAGAGGCGATGAATATCGACTGGCTTGTTCTCCAACATGAATGTTTCATATTTTTGATCGGAGGCCTGTTAGTTTCACGCGGGCTTAGCATTGACATCTAATCTGTTGTTTTATGTGAATAAAGCTCAGACAAACAGAACCTGCTGGCTGTTTTGTTGTGCTGGACCAGGAAAAGGAAAAAAGTATCAGTGAGCCCAGAACATGCCACTAACTATTATGTTTGTTGTTGTGCTTTAGAATAAATCCACTGAACTTAAATTCTAATTTGAACTCACAGCTGTGGACCAATTGAAACTACCCAGTTTTCTTTGTGGCGCACTTTGCTTGAATTAATCTTTTTTTTCAGTCATAAAAGCAAATATTCTGAAGAAAGCGCAGCTTTTGGCTGATTTGAGGCCCCTTGATGCTACAAAGCTTCCCATCTCTGCTGGACGGCTCTTTGCACTATACGTGTCCGTGAATCTTAACAGAGACGACTTGGTAAATGTGTATGTTTTATGACTTCCATCACGGTAAATGATGGTGTCCACAGTGGCTTCATTAGCTTTGACATGCCGGAGCAGTGGATGTAAATCCAGCTCAGACTGAGGGCTTTTACTGTCTTTTTTTATTTACCTTCTTCTAGTTTTGACTTTTTCCTAATACTACAATGCACAGCACTTCTTGATACATTGTGAGAGAAAAGAATAATAGATTTTAATTGCTAGGTTTTACGTTGACTGTATTAATTCAATTATTGCTGCTCCGACATCAGTTCGGATCCATTCTGATAAGTGCAAGCTCACTTTACAGTTCTCTGAACACAGAGCTCGAGAGCTAGAATCCGAGCTCATCATCTTCCTTTAAGTACTGAGAATGTTTGCCTACATCGCCGACCTGCGATTTCCTCTTGAAGCCATTTGATTGGCAGATGGCAGGAAGTGGCTTAGTCATGGTGGAGACAGCCCATGCTGACAGCTGCAGCTGTGCTCTCAGAGCCAGCCCCGGGATAAGCCAGTCCGCTGGCGTGTGCTGCTTAACAACCTGGAATAACATGCTATAAAATTCAGTTCCAGCTGACAAACTATGAATCAACCTTTTTTTTTTACATTGTCGAGTTAATTTCCGCATGATTAATGACAAAGCTTTATATGCTTTTATCAAATTTAAATCTAGTGAAAGGGATTTTTATGCAAGATTTATGTTTTAAGTGGAGGTACATACGTGAAATACTGCAGTTTTATTTCAGATAAACTGAAGCTTTCAGAACAAACACCGGATCTATTTTTTTTAGAATTAAGCTGGTGTACAGACCCCTTTATTAAAAGTCTGTTCTCGTGTTTTAAAATATGTTTTCTATTTGAATATGGGTGAAGCAGGCTATTACCCCACTTGTACAAACTAAGAGTAACTGCTCTTAAAAAAATAATTAGGTGGGCAGATCCCATGAGAGGAGAAATTAACTTTTAGGCACACACGATTACGGGAAAAGACTTTAATCAGGCTTCACACATAAGATTACAACCCAGCTGCTTCACAGTCATCTGCTAAAGATTCTTTTGACTGTTTTTATGGTGCCTTTTTTTCAGTTTTACCATTTTCTTTAGCACATGTTAATCCTGCTGTGTTTTTTCCAAACTGAAACCTGTTGTTGGCCCTTTTAATCACCAGCTCTGTGGAGTTATTTTTGGGGAAATGAGCAGAGGAATCAGCTAATAATGGGCTTGATGTTGTTCTCTGATTTTGACAACTTTGCAGGTTTTTTCCCGCCGGATGTCCGAGATTCCCAGGCCAGAAAGTCTCTGTGGACTAGCTAACCTTAGTTTGTACCGACTGTCTGAAATGTTTCCCTCCACTTCAGTCTGTCTGTTAAAGCAGCAAACACACAGCCGTCTTGGTGTGAAAACAACTAAACACCAAGAAGAAAAATAATAGAAACTTATTGGGCTAGTGGTTAATTCACCAACTCAGAAGCAATCTACCATAGTATTCTATTCTTTGGGCTATTTTCGTGTCTTTCCTTCACTCTTGTGTTGTGTTTTGGCCTCAGCCTCCTCAACACTGACTCACTGCTGACAGAAAGCGCTTATTAAAAAAACAAAAACCCGCATTAAGAAGAAATTATTTTATCACCGACGGCCGGCTTTATCATTGTTGTGCCCGTTATTGGAGACACACTTGTTTCCATTAAAAAGGCTGGCTGTGTGGAACTAGAGGAACGGGGATTTAAAAATGCCACGCCGCTCCGGCGCTGACTGTGTGTGCGCAGAAGATAAGGAGTTTCACCGAAACACAATCGCTGTTCGAGGTAAATAATGTTCCTCAGCGGAAACAAAGGAGTCAGTTTGCTGTAATTTAAAGTTCTGCCGCGTTCACCGTTTGTTGGAGAACTTCTGGCTGAGGTCGTGCTACCGGGAGGAGGAGGAGGGGGGGCTTTTGGTTTGCGTCTAATTTCGTTGCCTTTTGAGCCAATTCACTCCATCCTGAGCAGAATCATATAAACCAGCAGCAGATTCAGAGCTGAGTGTTATCTCCTGAACAACAGGATCACAGTTTCACAGAAGATGTAACCAGATATTGATCCGTGCGAGAGGATGGAGGTGGAAGAGTTCAGAAGGAGAGCGCAGAGTCAGGACTTCCACCTCCTCAGCAGCCAGTTTTAACTTTGTTCTCGAACATGTGATCAATATCCATATGTATGATATGTTATGTAAAGCCTGAACCGGCACAGAGGAAAAGCAGCAGACAAATCTGCAGGGAAAAACCGTTCTTTCATCCTAAAATGTCCGCTTTTCTGCCTTGGATTGTAAAATCCGATTTGTGGCAACACAATCTGCAATAATAAAAGTGATTTAGTGGCAGTAAAGTAGGTAGTAAAATACAGCTCACTTAAATCGTTAAAGGTTATTGGGTTATCTGGTTTAAAATAGCAAAATCACGCAGGTTAATAGGTTTTTCTGGACACGGCGGTTGGGTTACTAACCAGGCTGAGCCCTCACCTGAAACTCTGACTCACCTAAAGCCATTAGCAGAGGGCGGGTCAAAAGCATTGAGTGAGCAGCGCGCCTGAAAGCACTTTATGCTGACCTGAAAGCCTCATTTCCTGCATGTCAAAAGGGCTGGAGAGACGCCGGTCATTCATCAACAACTGTTTGGTTATTTCACGTCCGACTGCGGCGCACTTTGGCCCCGGAGGCAGTGCGTGCACGCTTTATTCAAACCGGATTCTGGGCGGGCTTCTCAGAGGCCTGAAGCTGAATAAAACGTGGGGAAAATCGACAGAATCCCAATTTTGGTTGGTCTGGGGCATCTAAGCACGATGCCTTCTGATCGCCTTCTTTTGCAGGTTTGTAAGGACAAGCCCAACTGGAATGTGCCAAAGGGGCAGGCCCAGAATTAGTTAGGGATTATCCATGCCTTCTGGCTTTATTTTTAGGGTAAAAGGAACTCAAAAAGGTCGCAAAATGTTCCTTTGATTAGTAGATAAAAACTGGAAATAAGGCTTCAAATCAGTCTTGATGAGTTGTTCCTTTTAGACCCTTATTCAAAAGCTCCCCCATGAATCTTTTTCTACTCACCATATTCCACTTCGGGAAAAGGAAGTCAGTCCCGACGTACTCGAAGAAATGAGCGAAACCTTCTTTCAACCAGACGTCCTCCCACCAGACGGGAGTCACCAGATCCCCGAACCACTGAAAGACACGGGGAGAAAAAGACGTGTTACGGTTTCATGATGCAGACAAGTTTAACTTCCCATTGTGTCTGTTAAGATACACAAGAAAACAGTTTGACAGGCAGAAACAAGGGCTTCCCAAAGAGCTATTAGGTGAAAATAGGCTCAGATAAAGAGGAAAAACTTTATCTAAGCCAGAAGATTTTTTTAGCCAGAACTTTGCCTGTGTTCAAAACTTTTTCAATTTCACAGATGTTGCCTTTTTTTTTTAAAGTTAGTGTTTCAACATCATAGTAAACAATGATGTGCCGTTAGCTGAGATCAGCATATTTCAGTCAATTTACACATAATTAAATGATCATCTTCAACTGGCAACACAGCCTGAACAAAACCCATCAGCTCTGTCTCAGAGTCTGAATGTTCCCTTTAAACCCACCGGTGCACCAAAGACAGACGACGGTCTTGAAAAAAAAAAAAAAAGAGTGTCTGTGAATAATTCTTTAAAGCCCAATAAAGCCTCCACAGCCACTGAGGGACACTGCACTTTTACCAGCTCGCCATCCTATTCTTCTGTTCATGTTTGGAAGAGACCAGCTTCCGTTTTACTGCCTGGATCCTTTTCCCTGAAAGTGAAGCAGGTTTAATCACAGGTCTCAGACCAGCAGCTGCACCGGCCAAATAAAATTCTGAAAAAAAACACAAAAAAAAACAAAACCAACACATGGTGGAGGTGCTGGTCATGAAGAAGTCTGGACAGAAACCATGTTGACTGATTGTTTACATGTTTGAACACAGAACGCTGTTGATTCATTCCCTTTTCTTATAGATTTTTTGGTTGGTATTCTTTACACCAAAAAAAAGAAACATCCACTTCGATAGCTGCAAACCCCTCTATTGTGAGGTCTATTTGTCTATTTGTGAGAGTTCTGCAGCTTTTCATATCAGCTCTTTTTGTGTTTGCTACGTGTCCTTACATTCTGTATTTCTTTACGTCAGTTTGTGGAACTGTTTGCAGGTAAAGACCCAGAAAAATGAGATGTAATGTGATATTTTCTACTTATCAACCATCTAATCTAATCATGAGCTGGCTTAAGATCAATGCATTCACACCTTTTCTCTCCATCTGGAAAAGCTGTGTTTGTGTCTGGGAAGGGATTCAAACTGACCACCCAGTGGGAGCTGGCAGACTGTCCACTTAGATGCTGCCTGGCTAGACTCCCTGAGGCAGAACCACAGCCACCAAACGCATCCAGTGTGTGCACAGAGAGGTAACAAGCTTCTAGTAATGCACAGTTCCAGGTCTGTAATTATGAGTGTCAGTTGAAAGCACCAAATTACACATTCAAATAACTAATAATTACACTACTTTGGAAAAGTTTGACAAAATGACCTTTAGTTGGCCCATGAATATATTTCTATACGGTAAAAACTGTTGTAAGCAAACAGCAGGCAGCTGTAAACCAGATCCTGGATTAGGAGTGTTTCATTGTTAAAGGGGACCACAACGGGTCAACATAATTCAGATATATTCATACAGGCAGGCTTTTTTCATTTCCACACCCACACACCCTGCGTTTTGCTCGTTTCAGTCTGGAGAGGTCCATGAGCAACAAGCAGGATGTGTGTGCATGTCGAGAGAATATAGTCCTGGCAGGAGGTCGGGGATCAACTAAACAGCTCTGCTTTACATGTAAGGGTTAAATATGGAGTTAACAGCAGTCTTGAGTTAGAGGTAAAAGACTCACAATAACATTAATTGTGCAGCTGATCCGTTCCCAGAGAGATTCTCCTCCTCGGTTTTAATGGTTGCCGTCATTATTGCCACTGCTACACCAGTTGGTCAGTGTGGAATTTGGGTAAATAGAGATGAAGTCACCCAAAGGTTGGGATTCTTCATCACGATCCTTTACGGCCACAGAACTGGATCTATTAAGACTAATGAATTAAAATAATTTCACAGAGACCACCACTGCACTGATCAGATGATGGGAATTTTCTCTTGTAGCGAGCTGTGCATTTGTTCAAACTAACTGTCCTAGAGTGATTAGCATTAGGTCCCAGAAGACCGGTGGGATCTCAATCCAAGTGCAGATCTCTAATTTTGGCTTCACCTCACTTAACCCGCTGTACAGGAGCTTAGACCCAGGCTCATGTCTTTTGGGCTACGTTAGGACTGCTGAAGACCTGCCAGAGCAGAGGTAGAGCTCCCCAGCCTCCTTACAGGGGCTCTTGGAAAGAGAAGCCTCCTTCCCGACACCTAACATGGCTGCTTACTTAGAGGATTTATGGGCGGCCCATGGAGCCGCACCTTGGGTTCCACTTCAGGCTTTGGCTGTGTTTGGTTTAGATTCTGTGCCCCTAAGAGCTTTCAAAGAAGAAAACCTGGACTGCTTTTCTTGGTACTGAACACATTTTACAACACACAGCTGTGTGTCACTCTTTAATGCCGATTACAATGGCACTCCACCCCGATATATTCAAAGGCTGGGAATAAGGCTGGATGGCCGAGAGCAATTTGTCTTTGTCACAGAGTGTAATCCTGCTCAGTCATTATTACATCAATGGATTTACTCAGCCCATTATCCTATCATCATCGCCTCCCATGAACTGCTGCTGTAATGAGCAGTGGAGCTGAAAGCAGCCAAATAAGTTTTAATTAAAAAGCCCAAATCATAAAGGATACATTAGCTGCAGATTTATGGACTGATTTATGAACGGCGTTAATAGGGGAGGTCACTCTTCACTGACTTGACGATTCATAGAGAGCCGGCTGATGAAGTGGCATCTTTTCCCAAATCACAGCAACGTTGGGACATCGAGGCTGAATACCGGCCTGATTAAACCAAACACCTCCAACAATTCTTCGCCTCAAAACACTAATAGTATATAATGAAAGGCCTGCATGCTAATCCCTGCATTAAGTCCTCACCCGGGCTCCAGGGGGACGGCTGATAAAGGAGAGGCAGAAGATGGAGGGATTCAGACAAAACCTCACGTCCGGATCAGGCTGCCCGCTTTCTCCTGGTTTCTCCTTTAAACTTTCATTCAAAGGTGTTCCGATGATCAAAGCCCAAACTATGTAATACAATCAGTTTTCTGCACTTTGATTTTCTTCCCCGTTACACAAACGGCTGCCTAGCTGCTATTCAATTAAACATGACAGTTTACATTTGATTTTTGTTCTCCAGCCTTGAAAGGATTTCGCTTTTTATGCAGCTTGTTAATGCTCGAAGTGGGTCAGTAACTTTTCAGTTTGCTCAAGCTTCCTTTCAAATAGGAAAATAGAATTAATTTTACACTGGAGAGATTTTGGTTTTCCGGTGACAGGCTCAATGAAAAGAGCTAATCCGCCGCAGTTTCTCTGGTAATTAAAAATGACAAATTCGGTATTTTTTCTGACACATTTGTCTTCATTAAATCCTTTGTCGGCTCTCCTTCGGTTTCAGCCTCATTAAAAGATGAAAACGCCTCCGATGGGTCAGCCATGTCTGCTGGGGAAGCTGACATGGGTTGCCATGGCTCCACACATGCAGGACAGGGGTTTGCCCAGTCCTTTTCCTTTGATGAGGCTTTTACCACTGTCATCTAATTGCTGCTTTATAAACCCTGCATGCTAAATGTTAAATTCTCACCAAGGCTTTTGGATTTTAGCCAACAGTGGACTCAGTTGTAGTTTGGTAGTCTCTGAATTTGGGTTAAACCATTGCTGTTTGTGGATCACACACCCTGTGTTCTGATAGAGACTTTAGACTCTTGCTAGCAGCATGGGCCTCCTGCATCAGTGTTGTTCTTACCTCGCTCAACTCATTGCTTATTAACAATGAATGAAGTTAACAGAGGTTTAGAAAGACTTTTACCTCATTAATATGCCAAATCAAACAGCAGGGCACAACTAAGTCTAATTATCTGCTCCACAATGGAGTCCTCCTGTGTTATCAGATTCCTCCCAGTTAAATTAATTAGCTCATTAATGAAGAAAGACTTTTTGTCTTTGTATATATTTACAGCAACGATTCTGACCTTTTAAACTTCAAGACTACTGAATTTACTGAAGACTCCCTAAATTAAACAAACGTCCTCCAGCCTCTCCAGAACGGAATGAAGCCTGATGGGCCCAAAGACAGGCTCTGTGATGGGATGGGGGGGGGGGAGCTCATCTCCACCTCAGTGATTATTGCAGAAAGATTCAATGAGAAATATGCTGCCTTCATGGACACCCCTGTTCCTGGGACACATGCATTCTCCAGGCACCATCGTTTACAGCATTGAAAGAGAGAATCGTAACACGACAAGGCGGTAAAAGTTTTAAGCTAAATGCCAACACGGACTTCAGATGTCCCATCAGTTTTCTTCAAACTGCACGCAGGGTCTGAAAATGGTCCATTTGACTACTTAGGAGCTATGCTTTATTTCCCTGGGGTTTAAATGAAAACGTGGATAGATGTATATCACGGTTTCTAAGAGCAATTAACTGTGTGTATCTATCTTCATCCCCACCAAGACAAAAAGGAAATGGAGCCATAATGCTGTCTTTTCTGTTCATTTCCCCGTCACCTTCATTCTTTTCTTCCTTCACCTTTTTTGCTCCATTTTCATTTTGTGTTTGGCTGTCTCAGAGAGAACAAAGCTGATCTGTGCCTTTGATCGTGGTCTCCTTCCTCTCCTCCCTCCCGTCTGCCCCGCACTAATGAATATTCATCCTGCTCTTCAGCGGAGGGACTGAATCTGATTTTCGCTCTCTGTTTGGATGGAGCTCCTCGCCGCTCTGTGACAGCCAACACAAAATGAGTCGTGATTGTCATTTGGCACAAACGCTGTTTACATCCACACATCTGTGAACCCAGCACAACTCCAGGATCATCAGCTCCGACTGGCTGAATGTCAAATGCACGCCGTCGAACTCTCAAACTTTCCGTTTGATTAATCTTCCTCTGCCAGCTGCGGGGTAGGGAACAGAACCAGGGCAACAAGGGTAAGGATGCCCACTTCTGAAACCTGACCAGAGCACTGAGGTACTAGAGAACAGCGGGACCCCCCAGACCAGTGACCAGTGATTGAATAACAACTGCCTGCAGAGTTTTGAGCCACAGGATGTGCCTGATTTAAACCAGGACTAATCTATGTCTTAATCTGTGTAGGAAGAGAGCAGAGAGAACGCCGTGTGCTTTATGATTAAGACTTTTCAAACATGCTGGGTGTGTTTTAACCTTTGACCCGAGTTTAACAGAGTGAGAACAGAAATGAAGTTTTAAAGTGGAGTCAAGTCGATGGCTCCAAGGCTGTGCCTCTCCATCCTCGGGCAGTTTTAAAATGTCAGACCGCTCTTTTTGTGGTTGTTCACCTTCGCTCCACAGCTCCTCCCCCGGTGTGTTACACCTCCTACTGCAGGATCTGTGCCATTCTTTTTAAATCAGCTCTGCAATAATCAGCAAATGTGCAATAACTATCACATTAACCCCACCTCCTTCTAATTCAATCCAGTGTTTAGTATACATTTCACCTACATACACACACACACACACAGATATATATATATGATCTTAGTTTTAGCTTGTTTTGTTATTTGATTGATTTGTATCCCTCCTCGCTGCTCTTTGAATAGTTGCAGTTGTAACACAAGAATTTCCTCTTAACTGGCTCCTAATAGAAGTTTCTGGAATTCAACGAATTTCAACTGATTGGATTTTTAATTGAATTTTATTTCACTTGAATTGGACTGTATTTTTGAAGTGCCTCAAGAATATAGTTGTTTTTATTTGATGCTCTGTGGATAAAATTGATTGCATACAAAGTCCACCGAGGTCCGATCTGTACTTAGTTGATTTAAAAGAGGCTGAATGATGTATTTCATGGATGAAAACATAAGGATACACATTATAGTGCCAGAGCAACATTAGCTGTTCGGCTTCCACATAAGCACACTCAGAGAGGCACTCTGATATGAGCCTTTGTTGATCATCACAGCTGCTCAGCACAAAGTTTTCTTATTAATGTATCCCTGTGTGTGTGTGTGTGTGTGTGTGTTTGCCCACTGCTTACGGACCGTCTACCCTCACTAATAAGCAGCACACAGACACAGGCACACGAAAAGAAACACACAGAGCATAAGATGTTTGTTTACGGGCTGTTCATTAGCGGCAGACATGAGAAGAAGGCAGGAACACACAACCAGACACGTGCACGCACAGCTAGCCAGAACGGTATTCCTCTCACACACGATTATTGATTCAAACGCCTGTCCTTCAGCGGCAGAGGAGGGCAAAGGTAAACGGCTTAATAAAGCGTCGGAGGAAATGTTTTTCTCCGCGGTTTCCTCCAAAGATTTGAGAAAAGTTGTTCCACAGATGTTACATTAACAAACACCCCCCAACCCCAAACCCCCAATACAAATATTGTGTCCTACTCGGAACAGGTTTCTGCAGGAATAAATTGTCTTAAAGGGAAGTGAGAAGTTTTCTTTCTTAACTTGGTTTAGTGAGGGGCGGTGTTGGGCTGAGGGGGGTGTTTAAAGGCAGCGCCGGCCACAGATGCTGATGAAAGAAGTCAGAAGGGAAACACTACAGACACCACAGTTCATCATCTGGGCTCTGGGGGCTGCTCCCATCAGCTTGTTTATCTTACATCTCAAAATTAAATAAAAATGTCATCGGAGCTTTTCATTCATCATCAGCTTGAATGTCAACATTTTACTTTAAAAAAAAAAAAAGCTGCTTTGCTGATATCCTGGGAGGACCTCTGGAGTTCCCATTTGTAAACAGGCATCAATGAGCAGGACTTTTGTTTGCATGGGAACGATTTGATTTAAAGCAGCCACCAATCCTTTAGTGGTAGATGTCTTTGCATATCCACAGATTTCTAAAAACAGGAGTTACCGAGGCTGCCCACTCTCCTTAGACTGGTCAGCTCCAGTGACCTGAACACGCAGCAGCCACCAATTTGGACTACATTATCACCTCTGCAGTGGGAGTATGTGATTCATTCAGAGCAGCCGTCAGGATAAATTTCAAAAGGCTTACAGGGGAGCGGGAGGATGGAAGGACCTTCCAACGGCCAGAGGAGCAGTGTGGGGGTCTGCTGGGGCGTGGGGACGCAGGGAAGAAGGAGGAGGGCTTTTCCAGGCCTCAGAGTGAGTCGATGTTCTGACAGGAAGGACTGCAGATTATTGGGCTATCTTCATACACACTGCTGTCCATTCTGACCCGTGTCCAGAGATTAAAGCGCCCAGAGCAACAGGTCTGGACCCCTGAGCACGGTGAGCGGTGGGGTGAGGTCGGTGTGTGCAATAATTCCTGGTTTAGTTTTAAAGAACGTCTTTTTCCAGGTGCGTTGTTCTCTGGAGGATATTTGAGCATTCCAGTAAAACCAACCCTAAAACTGCTGCAGACCCAAACACCCCTGAATCTCTATTCCACGATGAGCTCGGTATAAGACGGAGGAGCTGGCTGCCACACTGTTTGAGGTTCACAACTCTCAAATTGTGAAGCTGTGAGCCGTGCGGACTTCTCTTAAAGCTTGAGTTCCTGAAGGCTCTGAGCCTCGGATGAGGCGCTGGCAGATGCCAGGGCAGACCTCAGGAGGTCTGCACGCCTGCCTCCACAGGGCTGAGCCGGTTTTGTGGGGAGAAACGGGTAACAGAATGTCTGATTTACATTTATTTGTACTCTGTGTCACTGCTCTGATCCTCTTTGGAGGATCGTGAGGGGAATATGCAGAGTAGGAGTTTAAAAAATAAATAAAGGGGTTACAATAAGCTGCAGATGATCAGACAGAGTGCAGGAATCCTTCGTGACGGTAAGGCAGCTTTTTTTTTAACTCAATTTGAACTTTGTCTTACAAAAACACTCACTACGACGCTGCGGCAGTTGGGGAACGCATTCAATAATTCCTCACATATACCAAATCTTCAAAAACAGCTCGGAATTACTCCTGACAGGCTGATCATGACTTTCCCGGGCTTTCAAAAACTTTAAGAGACTTTCCAGATATGCAGCATCTCCACAGAGGGGGAGAGTCGAGTGTCAACCTGAGTCAAACATGAATTTGAACATAAAACCGGAGGTAGAGAAATGAAGGGGGGGAAGCAAAAATAGAAGAGTGAAGGGTAGGGAAACAGGGAAATGATTTATGGGCCCTTCTATTGTAATGAGCTCAATGCGAAAATGCACTGCAGTAATAAATTATCCACTTTGAACCAAAACAGAGCAGAGAAATGTATACAGGCCAACACACAACAGTGTGTGTGAACTGTGCTGTCCTCAGGAGGACGCATGAGATATTGATGTGACACTGTGATGAAGTGGGGACTCGTTTTAACGACTGGATTTGTTTTTCTAAAATTAAGACTTTGTGTCTGGGAATGTGTCAATAAAGTCACAATTCTGAACTGCACTGAAAACTCAAATAGACACTGAATCCTTTGATGTTCCGGAAATGAGGTGAAGCTTGCTCTGTAGATAAACTGTGTGATCTAGAGTGTTGAATTCATGCTGGTGAGGGGAAAAAATGGTTAAGGCGAAAGCACACAATGAGTGGAAGCATCCAGACCATAGTCAGCCATAAGAAAAAAATTCTGCTTACAGAAACGTGGAACCACCTGATGGAATCGGTGTGAAATTACAGCAGAAAGCCAGAGACTAACCGGGCTCTCAGAGACAAGTCCCAACCAGCAAATAAACAAACCATGTTAAAAGAATGCAGGCAAGACGTCAAACAATCTTAAACCTGCTAAAAAAAAATCCCAAACGCCTGAATACAAACTACAACACAATGTAACATTTTGTCCGAACTCACGCCGACTCAAACCTAGACCAGTCCAGAACCATGTGGAAAGTCAGCTCAGCTTTCAGTCAACCCTCCATGACACACGAGTCTCCGATCGTCTTCTCTCTGCTCTTCCAAGGACAGAGATTCACCTCATTCTTCACCAAAACTCAGTTCAGTTTAAGCGTAAAGCAACAATCTGTGGATTTCTCCAAATCCACAAATTATTGAAGTTCCAGACAACTTGAGCCAATACTAAACCTTAACTTAAAGGCACAGAGGATCATTCTTTGGACAGAGAATAGCTACAGAGCATTTGATCTTGGGTTAAAAAAACAGCTTAAAAGAAAAGAAAAACTGTTAGCAGCACATCTTTTTTGATGCTACCTACGTGCTTCTCTACAACAGCAGATGCTTCCAGATCCTGCTAACATTCTTCACCAAAACTCTGATCAGTTTTAGCGTAAAGCAACAACTTGTGGATTTCTCCAAATCATTCAGGAAGTCAGTATCAGAGCGGGTTCAGTAGAATTGCTCTGGCGGGGAAGACAAAGGTTGACGCTGATAGTTGGAGACACGGGCTGTAAAACTGATGATTGATGCCTCTGTGCTGCTATCAGACATCAGCCCTAGCACTCGGCGTAAGCTTAAAGCAGGCTGCTGGTAGAGGGAAGGCAGCGCATCCATAATGAATGCTAACAAGTACAGTAACACATACGGGTGTGTGAGTGTTGACTTCACTGTCAGCCCGCCAGAACACACACTGTGCTAATTCCTCCTGCATATGGTTGAATTAATGTGTGAGAGACAAGAGATCAACAGATGAAGAGAGCAAATCTGTTTTCCTGAATCTCATCCCAGTGTTTGTCTGTTTTAATTAACAGACGGCTGATGGGGATAAACGGAGAGAGTCTCCCAGCTAAAAAGTCTGGGGCCGTGCATGCGTGAGAGCATCGAACAATTTCATGGTGATGGTCGTGTCCACGAGGCGTTCATGACAGTCCGCCGTGTGGAGAAGTGACTGTGCTTTTCTGTTTACCCCCCCCCCCACACACACACACAGTTAGGACTACAGGAAGATTCCCAACAAAAACACTAAAGCCATGGATTGTTCCTCTCCTGCAGCAGATGATGACGGTGATTAGCCACTAATGAATCAGCTGGGAGAGTTATTAGTGGAACATGAGCTAATGATGGCTCCATAATTACTACAAATTCTCTCTTCGTGAGCGTTTTCTGATCAGTTCTGGTCCGTGCATGAAGCCGAAAAACTGATCAACTTAAACCTGGGTGACTGCTTCAACGTTCACTTTTAATCAGCATGTTGTCATCAAAATTCACCTGATGCTAATTGAAAATATTTAAAATAATAAAATTACCTTCTTTTTCCAGTTTAAAAGTCCACCTGGTGAACATGGGTGGGAAATGGAAATCAATGTTCTCTGGCTGACCGAGAAAAGATGATAATAAAATATAGCCATGTTTACTGACTAATCTTTTCTCTAAATGAATATTCCATATAGTCAACATTGGTTTTCCATGAAGTTCATCCAGTTTGACTTTTTCTAGCAGTTTAAGGATGATCACTTCAGTGTAACTGCTGAATAAAACTTTTTATTAGCTTACAAGCTGTCAGACACCTCGGGTAGGGCATTCTCCCACCACAACCTTTTGGATTTCACATTGTAGTTAGAATCATAAAAAAGGGCTTGTTGGGTATTTGCATCCCGGGTCCATAAATGGCACCAGAGCTGTGGTCAGGATGAAACCGTTAGGACCAAAAGCTCCTTCTAAACCCCGTTAGCTGCGTCTGTCATACCAGGTCTGGACGGGTTGCTTTGGCTTCTAATACATTCAGATTTTAACATCGACTTGCAGAAACCTTGTTTAAATAAAAGGGAGCACTTATCATCAATTACCGTCCATTTAAAGAGCTGGACCTGGTAAAGTATTGGAGAGGAAAATGAGACAGAACAGGCAGTCATTTGCTGATGTCGGACAGATCGGTGTATTCATAGATACTCCTTTGTTCCAGGAGAGAAAAGACTTGCTATTTCATGCTATTTTTCACCTTCTAAACACAATGGGCTGCGTCAAACAAAAAATGTGCAATTTCTAGGTGTACAAAACAGTTTTAGGTGGTTAATAAATGGTGAAGTGGGACTTTCGTGGAGTGTCTGAGCTGATACTCTGCACAACGCCATCTGTGTTTGCTTCAGCTGATGCCGGAAAGCAGCTGCGTTATTTCCCATGATATATTCTCATTACCCTTACAAACGCTGATAAAAAGTCCAATTTATCAGCTCAACTTTTACTCAGCTCGTCTGCTTTGCATTCATGCAGCCAAAAGTCACAACAGCCTGCCTAAAATTGGCAGGACACAGTGGACACAAACTGCTGCTGGGGGCGGAGAGCCTTCAGAATGTTCAGAAGTCCCATTTCTATTGTTTCCCAGCAAATAAGATGGATATAAAGATATCCAACATTAACGATGATTGCATCTATTTGCAGGATCAGATATGTGTGTACAGGTGAGATAAAGGATAAGAAAAATAACGTGGACTTTATCTTTTTTATTTAAAAGATTTATGGAGTGTGAGACAGGACTGAAACTGACCTCCTGAAGTGATCCTTAATCATAATTGTGAGCAAACAAATGCCAGAAGGAATTCTAAGCAGGACTTTGGTGGTGATTTTGTTTTCTGGTTAAATGCTTTAGGACTGAATTAGCTTATTGAAGGCTTCAGACGGCCGTCTCTCTGTGTGAGAGTGTGTGATAAATGGCTGCAAAGCAGCATTTCTTCACACACAATACTCTGCCAAATGAAGAAAAATGCCCCCAAAGACAAACTAAAAGTGAAGGAAAGTCAAAACCAAGAAGAAAAATCACTCCTCCATTTTTCATGAAGAGCCAAATAGGATTAATATACAGGAGAACATCATACACACTAAAGCCCATCATTGTTATTCAGTCTGTACTTTGCACCATAGCGGCTGTAGCCTGAAGCCAGCATTCATCCAGACTCAGCAGAGAGAAAAGAGCATGAGGCCACATCCAGAAGGGAATTTAATGGAAACACACAGTCACACAGAGACTCTGCAATATTTACAATGGAACTTTTCATTTTCACGATCTTATTGTTCATATTTCCTCCGAATGTTCCAGGCTAATTCAGACAATAAGACACTGCCACCGATATACAAAGTGTTGGGCTGTGGCCTGACTGAACGTGGGCTGCCAAGCTGTCCAGTGACGTCTGAACCCTGACCTTTGGTCTAAAGAACTCATTGAAAAACAAGACTGACTGAAGAACAAGGAAATGGCCAAACCGATGACCAACAACTAGACTGTGATCAGGGGCGAGGACAACACGTGCAGTAAACACCCTGCTGCCAGATCCAAGTCAGCAGGGAGAGTGTCCAGAGAATGGACGAGCCATTTGTCCATGCTAGAACCAGAAGCTGAGGTCTACAATAGCTGGATAGTAATCCGGCGAAACTCACCAGCTCTCAGAGGAAGCTCACACAGGAAGCCAGACAAAAACACACAGGGAGCCACATAATGCAGGCACGAAGCCACAAAACGCAGATAGGAATTCACGAAATACACACACAAAACCACAAAACGCAGAAAGGAAGCCACAAAACGCACACAGGAAGCCACAAAACGCTGACAGGAAGCCACAAAATACACACAGGAAGCCACAAAACGCAGACAGGAAGCCACAAAATACACACACAAAACCACAAAATGCGGCAGGAAAGCACAAAAAGCAGGCAGGAAGCAAAATACACACACAGGAAGCCGCAAAACGCAGACAGGAAGCAGCAAAATACACACACAAAGCCACAAAACGCACACAGGAAGCCACAAAACGCACACAGGAAGCCACAAAACACAAACAGGAAGCCAAAAAACGCACACAGGAAGCCACAAAACACACCAGCCCACAGAGAAACTTCCAGTTATTTCTGATGCTCCTCCGGGGCGACAATCACATAGAAGCATGAATGAAAATCACCATGTCAGCTTGTGGCACAAAACACCTCAGTCTGGTACTATTTCTGAAATGAAAATAATAAGGACGGGCATGAGGCTCCTTGCTGAAGGCCCGGGGCAGAAGGACAGGAAGGGGGGGGCACCACAGGACAAAGCTGCACCTGAAGGCTTTGAGTTCGGAACCCTGAACGCCCCGATGAGGTCAGCCTGAACTGTAGACCGGCATCAGGACTCCACCTGAGGCATTCAGGTATTAGGACCAGATCTAACCACACACAGCATCCCAGTCCGATCCAGAGCCTCAAGACAAACGCCCCCACCCGGCCTCAGGTTTGTCTCACATCACTACAACTGGACTGTTCCACACAAATATCAACCACTCGCCAGTCCGCAAAACGTCTTTCCGATCTGGTGAGCCTTTTTCAAAATAATAATAATAATTTCCCTCTGGGATTATTAAAGTATTTCCGATTCTGATTCTGATTTTCTTAACTCTACTTTCACTTTTAGAAGCTTGCGAAAAGCATCTGTTTCCGGAGTCATTTGCAAAAGAAACATTTTTCCTATGTTTTTGTACCTGTCACAGCTCCTAATCACTGAACTAAACTGGCAGGTAAAGTGGTGTTGACCCCCCTGTACCACTACGTCTCAGATTACCTCCCATACACAGGGCAAAGAACTAGCCAGGAGGAAGAATTTGGTGGTAAATGAGGCTTCTAAATAGCAGATATCACCACAGAGTTTTATGCTCTTTAAGGCAGAAAGGCTCTGAAAAAGCCGCATGATGACGCTGCTCTTGGTTTGATCATGATAATCCCCTCTCGTGTGCGATAATGTCGTGTCTGTTAATATTAATCGTCTGAGCTTGTGGCTGCTGTCTTCACAGCTTGCCCGACTCCACGTGGAGCTGGATTCAATTCAGTTGAAAGAGAAAACGCTCGTTTCTAAAGCTCGGCAGCAGAACGAGGCTCTGACTTTAGGATATTTTCATAGCGGTCTGCTCTCTTTCTGTCTTTGCTCATCTTTCTCTTCCCCTTCTCGTTTAACAGAAGTCGTTTCAATTCTAACTCTCCTTCACTTTGTTCCTTTTCCTCTTTGTTTCCGTCTCCTACGCCTCCTCCCCCCTTCTCCCATTTGCTCTTCATCTGTCTGTATCTGTCTTACTTCTTACTTGCTGGCTCCCACTCCCTGCTTCTTTCCCGCATAAGAACTTTCAAAGGTTCTCCTGCGTCATTATGTTCGTCTGCTCTTCATGTATTTGAAGTCACGCTGTAAAAAGAGGATCATCTCCTGTGCCAAAGCCCAGAAGCTTTGTCACACATCCACACAAACACGGAGCTTATTGGCCTTTCAGCTGGAGCTCATATGACTTGTGTCATGTCTATTTATGAGCAGATCATTTCTGCTCTTTTTTGTTGCCACGCAGCAGTTTGGAGCAGCCATCTCCACGCTCTGTGTGTTTCATTGCTAAAAGACACAAAATGATTAAAGAAATTCGGCGCCACTTTGTCCGAAAGGAACATCTTTCCCTAATAAGGACCCTTCACTGACCTGCCAACGCATGAGCTTCACACTCCTAAGCATCAGTTACTTAGCTAAAACTAACTGCAGAGTCTGTTTTAGGATTTTTATTAGATTTTTTTTGCAGCTCATAATAAGTGCCACAAGATTAAAACAATGACAAAACGGTTTTGCTCAAAATGTATTCGTGTAGTTTTCAAATATTGTGCTAACGAGCAAAACAAAGAGAACAAACAAAAAGGAATCAAAGTCATTTCCTTCCTAATAAGCTAAGACAGATATTTAACTGGAACAAAAGAATTTCCCCTCAGGGATTATTAGTGTTCCAATGTTATCATCGTTTAAATAGAGCAGCGTCTTTTGGCAAAGGCTTGAAATGGATTAAATAAAAAGTAACAACTAACAAACAAGGGCCTTTTATCCATGAAAAAGATGAATCCTGGTTCACACCAGCACGGAGGCGGTTTGTGGCAAATACCCAGTTGTTCAGGTGAGGCATTACTGTGTTTCAGTGAGGGATTTGGTAGATTCTGTCCTCCTGTAATACAGAAGACATCTCTTTTAAAGCGAGACACTCAAATATAGAGCTGTGAGATGGGTTAAGATTTGCTGGAGGACCACCCAGAGCCCTGAGCCTGGGCTGGACCGCAGGCAGGTGTGTACACACATGTCCAGCTGTCCCTCAGGGTTTGTGTTGGTTGTTGTGTCCAGACAATGTGATTTTGTGTCGAATGAAATCTGTACGAGGAATGATGGGGCTCTCGAATTCTGAGCACAGGCTGCCACACATCTTCCTTTTTCTGTGTCGATTCCAAAATACATTTATCCCTGAGGTGCAACTGAAAGGACACGGGGCAGTTTTAGGTGAGATGAAGAGAAATTGGACAGCACACCGTCCTGGTTTGACCTGGCTAGAATATGTCCCACTAAGCTCCAGCAGAGCAGACAGGTGCATTTCCAGGACTCAAACCACTGTGGACTCTCACAGACAAATGTGCAGGACTGTTTTTTTTTTGCCAGAAGTAAAGATTGGAAACCAGGTCCCTGGAGATGACCTGGCCAATCTGAACCTGATCAAAAAGTGGGTAAAATTGTCTATGCAAAGAACAGCAGCCTCAGCCTTAACAGACAAGACCTGAAGCACAGCCTCAAGTGAGGAAAAAATGAAACTTTTTCTTTCATTGCGGTGTGAACCCAAAGTATTACAGGTTTTATCAGGTCAACTTCATTTCAGCAGGATCACCACGGGCTGAAGAGGACTCGCACAGAGTGGCTTGACCTTCACTGTGTGGCTTGGAAAAGACACTCGGGCTGGAAGGAAATCCCTTCAATGACTCATCCTCAATGACACACAGCTCCTATCACACCGTGTTCAAGTGGAACCCAGCTGAGGGCAGGCCGGAGAGCAGCACGAGTCGCGACTCAACAAGGTGTTCCTTTCTTACCAGCCAGGCTGATTGCAAAGGATAACGAAGCTGGAGGAAAATCATAGCGTCCACCTCAATCACTACAGACATCTAACACCTGGACAAGAACCCTGAGAGCCCCTCACAGACTGTTCTGTATGCAAGCCCCTCAAACAGCTTTATTCAAGTTCAAACCTAGGACGTTTTTCAGAGTTCTGAATTGGATTCAGTCCCCAGCCGAAAGAGGAGGCTGCTCCTGCTACTAAAATATACATATTTGGTGTCCAGGCAAGGCTCACAACCACTAAAACCTGCAGATAAGAAGTGAGACAGTAGCTAAAATGGAACTCTTCAAACTTAAAATTAAGTTTCATTGTTGCTAAAAAACAATAAGGATTTCTTTGAATACCAAAGCATGAATGTTTGTTTAACAAGAGACCATCATTTAAGTGATCATTAGATCTTTATGTACTTAGCACTTATAAAACTACATCTAATGCCCCTCTGTTCCTATCAAAATAATATTTCACGACATGCTCATGTTAATTTACTGTAACTGGAACAAGTGGCTCCCAGACTCTTCTCCTACACTTAAAGTCACTCACAAAGCGTTCCGACGGCTTTCCAGAGCCATAAAATCTGCCCCTTACCTGGTGACAGATCTCATGGACGACGACCATGGTGAGCTCCATCTGATAGGAGGACGAGGACACCTCGGCATCCAGCAGTATCTTCTGCTCCACGAAGACGCTCAGCCCCCAGTTCTCCATGGCCGCGTATGGATGCTTGGGCACTGCTAACAAGTCTGAAAACAACCACACAGGACACGACATTTTTAGCCTTCCACCACATGCTGAATGGGCTCTTCAACAGACAAACTGGGCCAGGGAGATTCCGCCTTTTAAAAAAAAGGGAGTTGCTCCTGTGACAGAATGACTACTGACATTACAGCCAATCCCATTTTGAGTTCAAATTAAAGACGTGAGTCATTTTAACAACCTGCCAGAAGAATCCTATTATCTGGGAAGAATGGATATGTGAAGTTTATCAGGTATTATTCATTATGAGAGAGAAGCAGGCCAAAAGAGGAGTGAAAGAAGACGAATAAAAAACAGAGAAAACGGGAATGAAGCCTTCAGAGACGTCATGTCACTGGACAAAGAGCAAACATTGTACAGCTTAAGATCAAGTGAAAACCTGATTGCAGGAAATGAACATAGGAAATCCAGTTGTTCTACTTAAAAGTATAAATCTAATGCCCCCTTTGACAGCACATCAATTCAAACAGAGTCTTCCTCAAACCCGTTTTCTTATTAAGTGGAAAATGAGGAATCCCATCACAGCGGGATAAATCCGGTTGCTTTTTTAAATCAGATGGTGTTCCGGCAATCTGGTGGTCCTGAAAGTACTGAGAGAACCCCGCTGGTGGGTTTGTGTGCAGCTTTGACATGCTAAACCTCAGACTGGGTCCCTGTTGGTGTTCAGTCAGCCTGATGGTACCCAGAAATCCTCTTTTCTCTGAGGGAATCCATAGCCCTGGGTGTGTGGTGTTCATCATGGCTTCCCCAGCTATCCTCGGACATGCTTCACCCTGTTAACCATCTTAAACGAGGAAGGGCAGCTCTCACATAACTCCCCGTTTACTTCAGTTTTGGTTCTTACACTGAAGTGTGTTTGGGTTTGGAAAGCTTTGACGTTTAGACCAAAACACCCTTTTATGTTCATGTGACACTGAGACTTTGATTATTGAGGTCTGGAACTGCAAAGAAACTGTCATCCTGACACTTTAAAAATGCTTTTATAGTCTCTGATAGTCTGCATTTTTCTAACTGGCTCATCCTCTGTCACAGCCAGATTCTTTGGTAAAGATATTCAGATATTCTAGGAAATTTGTTTGCAATTTTCAGGAATTAATTTCCTCCGTTGATAATGAAAAAACCTGCCAACACGTTCTGCAGCTCAAAGGATTTGGACTCTGTAAAACAGAGTGTCACAACAAACAGCTTTCAAATTCTTTCAGATCATCGTATTTCGGGGCACAGAGTGTGTTCAGCGTTCTTTTTTTGCTGTTTGGAATTGTGGCTGAATGCAAGAAGAAGAGGTGCAACGAATGTTTCCAGGAGCTGCAGTTTCCACCAAACATGCTCCTAAAAGCTCCATGCTCACCAAGTGCAGCTAGAGATGAGCTTTTCTAGGCTTAAAAACTCTTTTTTTCCCTTTAAACTTCACTGCTACAAATGGTTTTAAAAGATAGTCAGCAGAAATGTGGCTGCCTTCAGGACAAAGGCTGAGTTGTTTTAAGTGAGAAAGGGTTATGAGAAGCAAGTGGGCTGGAAAAAGAGTCCCTTTCAGTGAAGGCACTCGATTAAAGCGGAAGAGATGAAAAAAGGATGGGGTGATTAGGTGAGAATGAGCTCCCACTGTAAAGAGAAAGCTGGCTGTTTTTCAGGAGTAACAAAGAGTTTTGGTCCAATTTGAACTGACATGGGAAACTTTTAGATGGCATTACAGAGCATCGACTCCCATCAGGGGACCACATGCACAGTAAACCGTTTGTACAGAGGGAAGGTTCCAAAAGAAGCATCTGTACAGTTTGAGTGTGACAGGATTTCAAATTTATACTGCTGGCCAAAAATCCTGAACCACCTGCCCCTCCTTTAGATTATATTCTTAAAGTGATTTGAGCAATAGTTCTCCGGGATTTGGACAGCTGCTTTTTATCTCATCTGACCATTTTCAGAGTGATGCGTTTTTTCTTTCTTCAGGCTCTAACTCAAGGGATGAGCACTCAACTGAGTCACAAAGACACGTCATTAGTTATTTTCTTTAGTTGATGTGAAAAAGAAGCCAAAGATAACATAATTTGAAAGACAGTAAACTGGATTTCTGGTGATTTTCAAACAGCTGCAGGCTGAAAACTGGTCTACCTTGGGAAGGCTTCCAAAAGCCTGGAGATCTATTCCTGAAGACTACTTAAAGAAATGCTTATGTCAAAAAGAGCATTTTCACATCCTTAAGTTGGTTTTGTACAAAACATTTTAAATGCAAGTAAAAAAAAATAGAGATAAAAATAGGAAACAGGTCTATTTCCTATTTCCATGCTTCTGAGTTTGCATGCTGAGAGTCTGAATAAAATGATCAGTGTTGAAGATAACGTCACCGGTGTAATGTGACAGACTTCATAACATCCACGCTGATGCACAATGACACAAGTAAACAGAAGAAATGTAAACCGATGCTGTTTCCAGAGCAGCAGACACACGGAGACAGCGAGAAAACGACCGGCTGTAGGCCGCCGCCTCCTCCGCTTTACAATCACACTCCAACCGAGGGCGTTATGGCTTCATAGAGCCTTAATAGCTGTAAAGATTACCTTATAAAAGTTCCCCAGCTTCTGCATGACAAGATGGAATTGCTGATTTAATCTGCTGTCAGCCAGTGTTACCCAGTCGGCCGTGCACGCGTTCTCCAGAAGGGTTTAAACGTCTCTGAGGACCTGCTCTGTAAAAACTCCAACACCTCTGATTTTGTTTCATTTGGAAAACAGATATGGAAAGGTGATAATCACACAGAAAGGCCAAGCTTTAGTCCTTAGGATAAGATTTCTCTTATAAACTGGGACCCTGAGACAAATGTAAGTGAGCTCTGCTATAAATACCCATCTGGGCGCACTTCACCACCAGTTTGTGGGTTAATTGCATGTCTGGGGTTACAGGAGACCTACGGGGAGGCTGATGAAAATATAGAAGAATACATGAGTGTGGAAAACAATGCAGAGACTCAGCTTTCCAGTGACAAACCTCCTTAAATGTGATGTCAGAATCCTTCATTAAACAGATTCTTGGCAAATCAACACAAACTGAAGTGTTATGCAACCATTAACCAACACCTGGAAACGGATTGAGAAGGTTGTACTGTACTTACTGGGATTAAAGGGGTCTTTCATTTTTTCAACAAACTACAAAGAAAATCCGTTATTAAAAAAAACACCCCAGATCTCGCTGCTTTGCTCCGAATACTAATCCAGCTAACTGAAATGGGTTGGTGCTTCCAGTTATCCAGGGACGTTTGAACTTATTTGGAAGACTTCTGTAAAGCCTTAATTAATATACGGAGACAATTCAGACGGGTTGTCTTTCACTCCATCACCGAGTACTCTGACTGCAGCAGAGAGCTGAGCTCCTGCGGTTTGTGTTGTAACTTAAACTTAAAAGCAGAACTCTGTCATTCAGCTCCGTCTGCTGGGCCATCGGGCATGAACACGTCACGGTACGGCTCCCCCGGCTGCCAGGTGCCTCTTCCCAAACATCCTCCACTCTGCAGAGAGGAGGAAGTCATGGAGGCCCACTGGGCAAACGTCTTGGGGTATCCGGATTTCTGAGCTGGAGTCGTGTAAATTGTGAGGAGCTCTGAGTGTCTCCCTTCCAACACAGAGTAATGTGTAAACATCTCTTTGTAAGTATGTGCTCTCAGCGGCCTCCAGTGGGGGGCTTTTCTGAGCAGGACACAGTCTTTGGAGAACAGCAGTGGGAGTGGAACCTTCTCCTCATGCATCATCACCTCCATACTTCCCTTTTCTCCACTGGAATCTTTCAACCTCAAGACTACTGCAAGTGGCACACACAGAGTTAATATGTTCTACCTGAATGATGGACAGTATAAAGAAAGCCACATTTCCAAAATTTTTGAGTATTTGGGCCAAAAACCGGTGCACAATGTGGAAGTAAACTCCTATTCATCACCTGCTTTTCCTCATCTGCTGATGTGGGGTGAGGTCACAGAGATGGGGAGGAAACCCAAACATCCCTCACCCTGGAAACTTTGTAAGACATATTTAAGACAATTAACAAACAGCGAGTACATCTCACAACCACAGAAAAAGTCAAATAGGAATGGGGACTTGAATTGCTACCAGCTGTAACAAACATAGAAGGGGGAATGGAGCCAGATCAGACTTGAATTTTCCTCAGGATCAAAAATGTATCCATCAGATCTCATTTACAATTTGATATATGGACACCTGTGTGGAAACTGAATAATACTGTCCATCTAAAAGTCTAGACCCCATGCTTAATAGCAGGTCAATAACACATCTATCCATCCATCCATCCATCTATTAGCGTAATGTGAGAACTCCATCCAACCACAACCAAGACCCAACTCACTGCAGTCACATGGTAATTACAGCATCCACTTCCTGATTTATTGCTTACGATTTTAGATCTGACAGGCTTTTGTAAAACAAGTGAATACATTGAGCATTTATGTTGAATTTCGCTGACAAATATGTTTCTGTTGATTCATTAAAGGAATGCCAAACAAGACGGAATGAATCCAGGAATAAAAATCCCACGTGGATCCTTGCATAGAAGTCTTTGCATTAATGAAGTGTTTATTCCATGAATATGTGAGCGCTGCCTGCCGGTGGAGGCCCAACACTGTCCCACAACGCTGCTGGAATTTGTGGCACACTTAATTTAAGTTGAGGGAGCAACTTGACAGATATCTTAAAAAGAATGCATTTAAACTTATTTAGGTTTCTTGCACACCGTAAAATCTTGGGACAGGTCTGCAGCATCAAAAACTCAGAACTTAAAAAGAAAGTGGCACAGCACTCCAAGGGAATCAAAGCAGCAGAAGCCAAGTTTTCCCAAGTTCTGCTTTCTAATTGGGTCAAACTCCAAAACTACGTTTCCCATGATGCTACAGGACAGCATTTTTTTACATCTCCATGCCCCTATTCTTTCAAAGCTTCACACAACATTTGAATTTCTAATTCTTACTATCTGAAAATCATCAAATAGCTTTTTTTAGATTTAAACAAAAAACACCAACACATGTAAAAGCCTAAATAATTCATTGTCTGATAATAATTCAGTCTGATGGGAAAAGATGCTCACCTGTGGTCTGCCATCAAGAATACAACAAGCGCACAACATAAGAAACCTCAGACGTACTGGGCGCGGTGGACATGACCGCACAGACCTTTTCTGTCTCGTCAACAAAAATTCAAGCTTACGCTCAAAGAAAAGTACAAACACAAGCTGCATTAATGTTTAGGAAGGTGGAGCTGTGCTTTTATTTACTTCACGGGCACAAACCGTGGTCCGGAAAACGGTCGCCTGATTGTTTTGTAAAAAACGGCTGTCAACACACCGCCATCTGAGCCTCAATGTCAGCCGCGGTTTATAGAAACTGTTCAGGGTTAGAGACGGAGTAACGAGAAGCAAAAAGAGCCTGAACATGTGAACGCTGGTGTCAGGGGAGTGGAGACATCCATTCCAACCGTTTATCTACCAAAGCTCTACAGTTATGCTGCAATGACACTAACTAGATTGTGGAATCTGGTGCACAAGCTGAGACAAAGGGAAGGAAATGGACAGATACACTAGAATCTCTGTTTCACTTACTTAGACATCACCATAGATATTTAGCCGTTACTATGACGGCAGAATCAGATGAAATTGCTGTTTGAAACCGACAAGATTCCGCCTTCTGTCTCACACCAGTGTCTACAAACTCTGGGTTTTCCAGTCATTTTTCATTCGAGTCGCACACTCATGACTAATTAGTTCTGCCAGAGCGGCTGCTCACAGCTAGCAGCACAAGCTGCACATATGCTGCCACATAGACAGCATCTTTAGAGACTACTACTAACGCCATCGATTATTTCAAATACAAGAGAACAGCATGACTTGTTTTAGGGATGTATAGAAACCTTGACCGATAGAAAGGTGGATCATTGAAACCTTGATTTAGTATTTACTGGTTAAAACCAATTTTGTGCAAATGCTGAAAAAGGGGTGGGGGGAGCGGCTAATGCTTTATCTAATATACCGTCCATGTTACCAGGGAGTCAAACTTCCAGAGCAGCGAGGGGCTCCGCTCACCGCCAGCCTTCCTCTCACAGGCTGGATGTGATTGGCTGACAGCTCATTACCCACATGACTGAGGCTCAGACACCAGAACTGATTGGCCAGGGGAGACGGAATGGAAATGCTATTGTTCTAACTTGAGGGGGTAAAACGTAAATGTGCTGCTGGGTTT
Source organism: Menidia menidia (assembly GCA_907169785.1). Lineage (NCBI taxonomy): Eukaryota > Metazoa > Chordata > Actinopteri > Atheriniformes > Atherinopsidae > Menidia > Menidia menidia. The sequence continues at coordinate 1,000,464 of CAJRST010011113.1, read as the reverse complement.
AAGATGCAAATGAACGCTCACACGTTTAAATGAAACTGGAGGAAATAGTTCCTTTTGGCTTGTGAGTGAACCTTCTGGGGGTCCCTTGGTCCCTCAACACACATGTGAAGGATTCCATGAATGGCTGCCGTGGCTCTGGTGAGGTTACGCGGGGCTTTCACCTGGGTTCTCTCCGTGCCAACTGAATCTTTGTCTCCCTCAGAGGAAAACAACTCTCTGCATTTTGCAGATTTGAGCCCGGCAGTGACAAAGGGAAAGCCGGCAGCTCGGGGCCGGTCCAGTGTCACTCTTAAAAGGATGAGCTCAGCAGCCTGGTCTGTCTCTGGAAGAACCGGGAACCCAAACACCTCCTCCTACAGCCTCCCAAAAACAGGCTACAAATGACGTCTTGTTTCATGGAAGCTGCTAAAAATTAGACACTAATCAGATTAGGTAGAAGCTGAAGCCTAAATCCAGAGAGGAGTTTGTAAGGAGGTTGTGTTGCACTGTGTTTTGGGGGAATTGTAGGTTTCCTCGGCTCCAAACCCAACAAAGCCTCTCCACAGAGCACCAGGTTCCTAAACAGGCTGAAACACTGTTTATCCTGCCTTTCCTTCACTTGTCTCCATCACAATGAAACATTTTCCCCAAAGAAGTCCACCAAACGGCAAATCTTTCCCCGAGAGCGAACAGATGTCGGTCACTCCGTCTTTGATCAACGGGCAGGCCAATCAGAGCAGACTGAACCCTTCAAAGAATAAAGACGAGGGAGGGAACAAAGGAATATGTCAAGAGTTTAACTGACAGGCGCTTTAAATATGAATGTTTCATTGCTCATTTTGTTCATATAAAATAGTTATTTGATTTCATTCTCTTCGGTTTCCCATGAAGGCACATCTGAGGACATGGAACTGAGGGAGTTCTGGACGTGACGGGGGTTGGAGGGCTGGAGTTTCCTTGCAGGGGGGGAATGCCCCCATCAAATTTTCATGAAGAGTCATATTCCCCTCTACAGAATCTACAGTATCTTAGGGTTTTGCATTGCCAGCTCTTAGTTTTTTTTAAGGATGAGAGTATTTTCCATTTACTTTCCCGGGCACACTTCTTTGTCCTCGTTCAGATTTTGGAGTAAGACCCCGCGGTCTGACCCCCCCCCCCCCCCCCCCCCCCCCCCAAACACGTCATAGATGAAGCCCTGCTGCCACAAAGTGCTTTTTCTGTCTCTTTGTTTCAGCACTTCCCCTCATTCTTCTCCCCTCTCTGCAGTCAAGTTCCACTTGTCCACCAATTATGTGTCGCTCGTTCAGATAAGAGCTGATCCATATTCAACAGACGGGAGGAGAAAACAGAGGAGGCTCTGAATGTTAAAACGCTGGTGCAGCTGAAGCCACAGCCGAAGTCTCCCTGCAAACAAACAGAGGCGGAATTAGGGCTCCTGGAGGCTCAACAGTTCATTACATCAGCGTAATGACGTCCTGAGCAGAAGAAATATTACAGTGATGAGGTGGTTGTACTTAGGAAGAAAGGTTAAGATAGAGAGTTTAATTAGAGGACGGCGCTAAACAAATCATGATGCGAGGGCTCGGCTTCAGGGGAGGACGAATGAGCAACAAGCTGAATAAAAACCTTACTTATAATAGGAATTGATCCGCTAATGGGCGTCTCTAACAGCCCTGACTTTTAGAATCAGATTTACCTGATGAACCCAAAAGCAGGTATTTGGTTAAAGCGGAAGGACTCCATTCATCCCTGAACAACAATCACCAGTAAAAATAAAAATAAAAATTTAGCCATGTCATTTTCTGAGGAAGTGTCACTCTGAAAGGATTCAGTTTCATTCCAAATGCTAGAAACTGAGAGAACCTGATCCTGCCCCAGGTCCTCCTAACAAGAAAAAGACGTGGTCCAGTCCACAAAAGATGTTCATTTCTCTACAAAAAATACAAGACAAAGCGCAAATCGATGATGGAATTTTAAAAATAACAATACTTGTTTTTGAGAGAAACGCCAATTTGGCTGTCTGAATGGTCTTTATAGCAAATGGAAGCTTTAAAATAGATTATTACATTTTAAGCGCTCTAATTCTGTGTAAATATTGAGAGAACAAAAAGTAAAGAGAAATGATACGTTGAAAATAAATCACAATAAAGACAAACTCACTCATCAATGCCTAGCATTCACTTAATTTCAGTCCGAGGGATCTTATAATAATAAAGATAATGATAATAATGAATTCCTGTTCAACGGCCATCTGAAGAAGCACACTATTCTTAAACAGAATGAAGAGACTTCAGCCAGTGGTCCAGCTCACTGATGCGTATGCTGACCATTACAGCTTCTTGTTCAAAGCAGGGGGGCGTCCAGCAGTCTGAGGAATTGTACATTGACCGATGTGAGGAGTCCTTCAAAGGGGAAAATTGATTAGCAGAGCTGTGGAAGTCTAGGAAGAGATTCAGCACATCTATAGAGTTCATCAATTTTACAGACGTGAAAACCAAAACCCACCTCTGGGTTTTTAGTGGCTGTGCACTGGGACAGCTTTTGCCCATATAAGAAAAATCAGCCTCACCTTCTGTGAACACCAAGGAAGCAGCCAGCCATCTTAAGAGAGCTTCTTTGGTTATGCAACGGGCCTGAGTTAATGGTATTTGGGGGCTTTGTCGGTGTGTGCTCCACATGGTGGCAGAGGCATGGAAAGCCTCCCTGATAATCTCAGCAGGATCCCCCCCCTTCATCTGACTGATCTCTGTGCGGGATAATCTCAGAGCAGCAGCAGCAGAGGCTGAACTGGAGAAGCCAGGCTGCTCTGAGGTTGGAACGCGGTGAGGAGATGCCGGGCTGAGGCCCTGACGGAGGAAGGAGCCCTTTAACCGGACGCGGCCGTGCCAACGCGAGGCCACCCCAGGCCGGCAGAGGACAGCGAGCGCCACCTCGCCTGGGGCCAGGCGATAGGCTTGGCTCCGTGCCAGCACAGCCAATGGGAGGCCTTGATTTCTCTACAATGATAAAAGCTGGATAATATTCGTGGAGCAGACTTAGGAAATAAATATCAAGAGTTCCACTGTTTGGTTTCTGAGCTGGCTGGACTGTGACGGGATGGATGTAATGCCTTAGGCCGTTTGTTGTCTTGTTAACTCAAGACCGGATGCCGGCATTATTGAAGACTCCAGTTAAATGTCTGACCTTCTGCCAGAAGAAGAAAGATGAGATGGATCGAACGGGTTTTCATGTCTTCAGATTTGTCCATTTTGATTCAATTTTATTTATATAACGCCAAATCAAAACCACTTCCCAGACAGAGCAGGTCAGACCTACTCTGAAGTTATTTACAGAAGAACAGTTTGTTGGGCTTCTGTAAATTTTGTCTTAAACCTGATCATGTTTAAAGTAGAGGGTCAAAAGTTAATTAATAGTGTGTGAAAGCCTTTAAATTCTTAAAACAACACTGAAAAAGATATATAGTGTGAATCCAAGGAGGTCAGTTTGAGACATTGACCATTTATGTTGTGATTGATGAGAATTCGGACGTCTCTGGGAGTTAGAAATTAGAAAACTGGCAGATGTTAACAATTTAAACAATTCCAAAACAGTTATGAAGAATACTGTCTGCCCCTTCTAATGGCTGGTAACCTATTACCTCTAGTTAAATCAGAAATTTAAAAGTTCCAAATTCATGGAACCAGAGGAAGAACGATCTAGATGAGTGCCACCCACACATTTTTAGGAGTTGAAATGGTGGTGTTCGGTTTGCTATGTGCCAATTGCCATTGTGTGAGCAGTATTTGGAGGGATTTAATATTGTAATGGAGCATCTGCCCTCTCGGCGCAGCAGCCAGCATTAGCTCGTGAGTGCGCCCAGCCTGTGTTTGCACAAAGCATGTTCCAGGTGAAGGCAACGGCCCCGGAACTGTGCTCATCAGAGCCGGGGAACAGGCAGCCTCGCTCCGCCGCGTGTTTACGCAGTCTTTAAGCGCAGCTTTAGCGGCTTGTTGTGTTTGAAGAGCTCCTAAAGCAGCAGCCGAATTCTAAAACCACAAAGTCGGAGCAAAGTTCGGGAGTGACAGCGCACTTCGACAGCTGTCCTGATGTTCACATCAAACGGTGGACAGGACGGTCCTCCACCTGACCCAGGCCTCAGGATTTCTGGCCAGGCAGAGCAAAGCCCGTCACCCAGCAGATGGACTTCTTATTTAATGTCTTTGTTCTGTCCTGTTTCTGTGTTCAACCTTATTTGTCCATGTGTTTGGCTTCTCTGCCCACTCTTCCCCCTCTCCGCTCCGTGCCATCTTCCTCTGTCCTCTACCTCCTGCTCACGTTTTGCCGCCCGGGCCATCTGTCTACTCCGTCCTGCTCAGCACACCTCGCCAACTGCTGGCGCTCCGCTGACCTAGCATCAGTCCTGGTGTAACGCAGCGTCCTGTTGACCCGGCATCAACTCTGTGTTGCTGTTGTGGGTCAACCCACTCCAGATCTGAGCTGTCTGTGACCTCGTGGCAGCGGCAGATCCTGAGGATTTGTCACGGGGCTGCACAACGGGAGCATGTGAGGGTTTGTTTGTTTTTTCTCCCAGGCACACTGAACAGCGTAGTGATTACTTATCTACAGATGTCTGCCAGTGGTTTATGATGCGTAACTGATCCTGGAGGAGGCGCTTTAACAGGTGGGAAAATAAGCCTCGGTTTGAGAGGTTAAACCTGGTCTTCTGTTGTTCAGCAGGAGGTCATGTGACAGCTAAATCATGACCTGTCTGCTTCGGTGGCATCAGGAAGTAGGAGGACAGTGTTGTAAAGGATGCGTCTGTTTTATTTGTAACACGTTTATGTCTCAGGAGGCTTTATATCCCTGTCACACTGAAAGACTCAGACGTCTTTTAAAGAACGCTAAATTAAGTCTAAGAAACTCTTAGACTCCAGAGGCCATTTATATCTACTATGTAGGAGTCTTTTGTTCATTTTAGCTCTTTTTCAGCATAGCTCCAAACCTGGTGCCATTTGTTTAATTTGAATTGGGATTTTTTTGTCTCATGTAAATTCAGAAAATAATCTATCCGTTTGTTATAATTAAAATCTAAACATGCAAGTGAAAACAAATGACTTGACACAGAGCTGCTTCAGCCTGTTGAAATGGCAGGCAGCTACTGACTTTTCCTCAGCTCAGGCGGGCTCTGAGGTCCTGTTTCACAGCATTGAGGGATCCTCTTAGTGAAGAAGAAATCAAGTCTCACTCTCCTGGAGAAAAGCTGACACCGAGTCGTAAATCCAGGTTTCACACTGATGAGAATGTTGTTGTACTGGAGGTCCACGAATGATATAGACTGATGGAGCTGGGGCTGATGGGTAATGCTCTGCTGTATGTGTGTGTATAATAATAAAACTGCAGTCTTTATGGAATCACCTGTTTAATGGAGCAGTAACTAGTATGTAGGTGTGCTGCCATGGTAACTAAAGAAGTGTTTACGGTGGGCCTTAACATTGGTGCTGTCCTGGAAGTGGATGAGGAGTCTGACTCTTAAGCTAGCTGGTTTATTTTGGTCCGGTGTTGCAGTGATGCTGGCTCGTAACAGTAGCCAGCTTCCGAGTTGCTATGGTAACGGCTGTAAAGAGATATGGTGTGCAGAGTGAGGGCTGAATGAGACCGGCAATTATTTGAACTCCCATCTGCCGGTTAAAGGGCATCAAAGGAGCCAATGACAGCGATCAAACGTTGACAGGCAGGTTCGGGTGCACGCCGCGATCACATGACTCACAGCCCTTAAATTCTAATGAAATCTATGCAAACAGCCTATGTAGTGAGAAATGACTCACTTCAAACAAAAATGCTGCAGAGACCCAGAAATGGCTAATAGGGAAGATTAATTAGTCTGGTTCACAGGATTATTCACACACTCACACACACACAGAGGAAGATCAGGGAAAGTTAATGAAGTAATTAAACTTTTTTTCATGATTTCCATTTACCTCACTTGTTTCTGTGCTCAGAGTTACTCTCAGTGCGAAGAGAAGTCCAACAAACAGGCGTCACAAGCTCCACGTTGCAGGCAGTGAGTGTGGACTCGTGTTTTGGCTTTGGCATCTCCCCAAGAAACACCTGAAAGTGGAATTAGCGCAGCTTCTGGAAGGGGGCTGAGAACACTAATCCTGTCGCAGTGGAACACCCTCATTCCCGAATCGGAACGCCACCACAACTCCTGCTCTGACCTACATTCAGCCAGGCTGACAAAAAGATGTCATCACTGCTGTACAATAAAAATAAAAAAAAGGAGTGTGATTTAATCCACTTACACAGTTAATCCCTCTTTGTCCAGGCAGCCTTTAGGCTAATGATGGGGCTCATTAATGGGATGTCAGCGTTCGGCTGAAGTGCTGTCCGGAGGTGTGCTCCTGGCTGCAGGCTGAGCCAGCTCCGTCCTTAATAACACGCATCTGAACACGCTAACTGAGGTCAGGCAGCCTCCAGCCACAAGTACCCAGAAAATCCAGTTCATTATCACCATTTGTTTCAACACAGAAACCTATTAGTTCTCATTTAAACAGAGCAAATCTTTTCTTTTTTTTTTCTCGGCCTTTCAGCACTGGCTTTTCAGCACTGGACAGCTCCGCTTCCTTTCCTCAGATAAAACGTCGGAGCGCTTTCCAAAGGCACGTCTGAAACCGCTGCTGAAAACAAAGCGGCTGGAAATCACAGTGGTAAGCACAATGATTTACCCTCTTCTTCGTTGAAAGCAGAACACGGCGTGACATGGAGGCACATTACTTTTATAATCCCCCAAATAGTAAACAGTAGCAGCCACAACAGAGGAAGTGTTGTTTTTCCCCCGGGTGGCATCCCTCATATAACCACACACAGTTATAAAAGGCTTGCACGGAGTAACATCTTCATCTTCCAACAGACTGAGGACCAGTTGGGAAAAATATGCAATATACAAATTTCAAACATGTACACAGATGCTAAAAAGATGCCCCAGCCTGTCTGACACTGTTTAAATGGTGACTCGGATCTCTTTGCGTGATTACGTATCAAACACATGTCACCAAAGTCCTCTCCTCAGAAGCCGTTCTAACCAAGCAGAGCTGTGTATTCTTCTGCTTCTCAAACAATCCCACAAACTAGACTCTTGGATCCTTGGATCCAGATCAAGCTTTCTTTTCTCGTCTTGAAATAAAGACGCTGCTGTGTGAGTGATGGGAAGAAACGCTTTCCACCTCTGAACTGTGGCTGTGTGATCTGGGAGGCAGAAGCTGTTCACTACCAGGAAGTACAGAATGAGACACGGTGCACATGCAGCTTCATGAGCCAATCCCATCCATCGATCGCTTCCCTCCTGAATAAACGAGTGTGGGATATTAATGGCCAGGGAACCAGAGGTTCAGGTTCGGTGCAATAAAAGAGAAATTCTAACTATAGAGCAGCACAGATTGTTGCTACTTTTTTATTAGAGACGATAAGAACAGATTTAATACCTCCAGTTATCACTCCTTTAGTTTTATTAACACATAGCTGTAAGTAGCACCAGGTGGCCCTGGGCTCCTCCTCCTTATCAGCCTATGTGCAGCACAGATTCCTGTTCCACGCATTTCATTTATGTCCTGTTCTCAAACTCAGTAAATAACAAGTCTGGTCAACCGTCACCATCTGGTTATTTCTTCCTCTTACCGATACAGATCATTACAGTAGCCAACAGGAAGGAGGTAAGCCCGAGGGGGCCGCAAGCCTCCACAGCACACGCTGAACAGCCAACCGAAATAAATAAAACAAATTAATAAACATCAGATATGGCCTTCTCGCAGCCCAGACCACAATCCAGCTGACAGTCTTTGACATGGCAGCAGAATCAGTCCAGATCGAAGCAGCTAGAGTAGTTTTATTTTCACCAATGGGGTAATAAGTGGTCCAGAGAGAGTAGAGTAGACGCCTGGGGCTGAATACTTGTCGGTGGGCTCATGCGGAACATTTTGTCTACCTATAAAACAGCAGGTGTGTTGTGTTCATCAAACCACACCCCCCATCAAACCACAATACCACACTCATCAACACCCTTCCATTTAAGTGTTCGGGCTGAGATGTAGAACAACGTTCACACACTCATACGTTCACACCAGAGCAGGTTCTTGACTCTCTGCATGCCGTTTAAGTGTGAAGTGCCTGCTGGGAGTAAAAATGCAGGCATTTATCCCAAATTAGGTGTAATTTCATCCACAGATAAGGTTTCTCTTTGATTATATATCACCAGATTTTGAGCAGACGCCCAGCTGGGTCACAGTCACATCTTTCAGAGACAGAACAATAACTCTGTCTGCTGAGACCCGATTAACACGAAGGGGGGAGGATGAGTGTGTGTTTTTCTGGGCAAACTCCAGAGAAAAATCACACATAGTGCGCCCATAAGTAACCCCATTTGGATCAATTATGAATGGAATGTGTGTAGCAGACCTGGAAACCACACCCCGCCTGTCCCTCCTTCATCCTCCTGACATCATTACGTTGGCTTTAATGGATTGATTCCGCTTCTCCTCAAGCCCGTCCGCTGCCATTCCCAAACTCAGAGCACATTTCCAGGATGGGCTCAGACCCACAGCCCACAGCGTTGGACATGTTCTCATTTGGTCATTGACACGTGTTGTAATTTGTGGGTGGAGGAGGCGGTTAATGAGGCAGCGAGGCGCTGACATGTCGGCCCCCGGGACGCCCTGAGGGGGCCACTGATTCCTGTGATATGGTCACAACGTATCTGGAGTGGGGGGGTCTCATCCTGACTCAAAGAGTTAGATAATAAGTCTTATCTCCAGCGTGATTGTTAAGTCGCCAAGTTCACCAGAGAAGTTTAGGTTTTTAGGCTTTTCGCAGCAAACTGAGCAGCTAAGCGTGAATGTAAAGTTAATATAAAGTTCTTTTTTTCTTTCAATTTTTTATATTCAAGTTTAACTTGAGTGCATTTCTTTTGCAGAGCACATGTTAACCACATCACATTCATCTGTGGTTTCAAACAATGGTTTGGTAATGAGAAACTATGTACAATAATACCTCTAGAGACAACCTTCATTCTTTATTTTATGGTCTAATGAGCTATTCAACATGATGTTGGTGGAATAACAGACAAAATGTGAGTGTTTCATGTCTTAATAGCTGTAATTGCAGACTCTAAAAGTTCATTTATAAATTAAATGGTCTTCTATTTCAAAAAGTGACACGATAACCTCTTACAGGCTGTTAATGAGATTCCTGAATGCAAACCTTTGCTTCAGCTTGTTCAGGAGATTATGAATAGAATTAAAAAGAAAAATACTCTCATTATGGAGTTTACTTCAAGGTGAAAACAAAGAGAGGCGATTCGTGATACCAGCACTATGATTAATAACGACAAAGGTCATAAAATAACAAAACAAAGTTGGTGCACTTCACTCTCAAGTTCATGGAAAAAAGGCTAATAATGTTCTTCCTTCAGTTTTTTTAAAGTATCTTTTCTGGTTGACATGAACAAGAAAAGAAACCTTTCAGGAGGTAGTTCAGTGCATTTAAAGCTATAGCAAGCGTTCTCTTTTTAAACCCGTCTTTTGTTTCATTTGCCTATATTATTTCCTGGTTTTAAATGTTCACCTCTTACCCTATTATCATTGACATTTTCATAGTTTTCTATATATATCTTGCGATTGAAGTTACATGTCTATTTAACAATTTCATATTTTTCTATCATCTCAGAACATGAAAGGTAAAGGCCCACACATCTGTCAGCAGTTGTTGGTATTCATAGCAACCACTGGACTTCATATGGGAAAGCTGGTCTTGATGCATGGAAATGTCATAAAAAATACTCCTCTCAAAACATAATGCACGGTGGTCAACAGATATCAGAATCTGAAGGAATGGAAGTACGTAACGTGGTAAAATGAGACTAACTGAACGATGCCAAACCCACTAGCCTGAGAATAGCATCCCCACTGTGGGGCCTGGCGCTGGCAGCTTTAGGAGGTGCGCTTGATTGGAAACTGGATCAAAATATCAACATGGTGAATAGAAATTCATTCTAAAGTAAAACGCTTTTTAAGCAGTCTCAGCAGATGCTTTAGACCCTTTAAACAATAAATAAATAAATCACATATTTAAAACCAGAGGCTTGAGGCTGTAAAACCTGTATTAACAAGAGTTCGTTTGATATTTGACTGTACAGTAACAACACAATGCTGCCTGGTGAATTTATCTGTGATGACTGTTGAAGGATAAAGCAGGAAAAGCCCACACACACACAATCCAAACACACACATACTGGATCTTTGTTGAGCACAGACAAAGTTTGGTGAAAAATGAATAACCTTTTATGGGTTCGTGGGTATCATAATACCTCTTCAAACACACAGATGTGGGGTAACATCTGTTTTCGGTGTAGATTAAAACTTTCTGCTGGTTCCTCTTCCTTTTACCAATAAAAATTACAAAATAAAAAAAAATCAGACTTTCAAAGACATAGAGAGCAAAGGATAGATGTTACTATGGCAACAGCTGTTAGGTCAGCAAGTCAGGGAGAGGCTGGTGACCCTTACTGAACTCGCTATGTTTGTAGTCCTGCCCTACAAGCTGGATATCTACACACAGAGAAGTGCGGTCCAGAAAACAGCTCAAACAAGTGTGTGTGTGTGTATCTGTGTGTGTGTGTGTGTGCTAAACTTGGTATTGATGCCAGAGACCGTTTGAGTCAACAAACTGGCAATCAGTCCACAAACCAGCCAGTGGACGCAGCACACAGAAACCCCCCCCTTATGATCCAAATTAACCATATCAATTTAATTTCTGTTCATAATAACATGTAACAGCTGTTTAGGCCGCTTGTCTTTCTCCAATACTGGACAGATCACTAAATGTGATATAATCTGCTATTCAAACTGTTTTTAATTGACTGCAAATGGGAAATTGACATTTCAAAATTAGTACAAAGTGCCCAAAAATGACAGCAGAAAAACACCTGTTTGGGTGTCTAACGGCACATTAGACACCCAAACAACTCAAAAAGCACAAAACCGCTTCACTACAGGTTATGTGGGTTCACTTTAAAACTAAAGATTTATGTGGTAACATTCACCTGAGAATCCTCCCACTTCCCTGTTCATCTTCACACTTGGGCCCAGTTCACTGTCACTGGGATGTTGAGATTAAGACGTCCTCTGGTTTCTATTCTGCCACTGGGGGAAATCACCATTCCGACAATCTATCAAATAGTGTGATTTTTAGCTATCAAGGTCCAAAACCGTGCCAGTACAAACATTTGGGGAACTAGTGAAATGATGACAGCTAGATATCAAACGGTTTGACTGTACCTCCTGCAGGAACCCAGCAGCTGCTCAGAATCCTGACCACCGCAAAGCAGGACACAAGCTTAATTAAATATGAAGCTAAATTAGAATGTGAGCATCTGTTTTCAGGGCTTGACTCTTTTCTGTGAGCTTCTCTCCTACATGTGGTTTCCATGTAAAAACCTGGCCCTAACTAACTCCTCTTAGCTTACTGATGTCTCCGAGATGTTTTCAGCCTAATTGCGCCTCCCTGCTGGGCAGTTGCTGACCAAAGCCTTTTTCAAAGGCTGCTTTTAACCCCCCCGGAGCTTCATCACTGCACATCCAGAGGGATCCAGTCCCTCCATCTGTCCCTCCCCGGCTGAACTGCTGTCTGGGTGTTTTACTGCGTACCTTTTAGGGAATGACACTCTTTTTCCATCTCAAGTGCTCCTCATTCCGTCTGTTTTCTTCTTCTCATTTGATCGGTCTCCTGTCATGTGCCTGTCGCTGATTTTTGCGGCGGTGCTCAGGCAGACAGCGCTGAGGTTCTCAGCGTGCACGCCGGGCTCCGCTCTGACAGAGAACCTTACATAACAGGCTCTCCACGTCTTCAAGTGACGCTAAAATAGCTGCTTCTGCCTCCCATTCTGCCTTCTGAGCGTCTCTGAAAGCAGCGATTAGAGGCATTTAATCAGCACAGTGGCTGCACTCACAGCTTTAATTTGTCCTCCGCAGCCTTCAGGAACGCGGAGTCAGTGCCCTGCGTTGAAGTTTCCACCAAATGAACGCAGACAAACTGTACATGAGTGGAAAATTAACTGCCACGGGGTCGCAGCTGCTTTAAGCGGCTGAGAAAAACAAACCAACAGAGGTGGTCAGATGAGTGGTTGTCAGCCATCGAGAGGCCAATCTACAGCTGCTTTGTGTCCAGAGAAGCTCTGGAAAAGATTATGTTCAGCATCCAGACAGATGTAAGCAGATGGCCCGGTTACAAATGTATTTGTGGGGGTTTACTCTGACAGAGTGAAAAACTCTGGGATGGGGATCTTTGAATAAAGTGAGTGTGAGGCTTTGCTCTCACGGGTCACTGCTGACTGGGCTGTTATTAATCCATGAGCAGAAAGCTCCCGTTATCTCCAGACCGGCAGAGGAGGAATATATCTGTGTTTGTGTAAAAATACACTGGACGCGTTCCGGTTTGTACATTTCGATGAGTCAGATAATCCTAACTGATGCAGTTTGATAAGGGCTGAACTTTTGGTCTGCAACAAGTAAACATAACAACGGAGGGCTGAGACGAAAAACGAACGCATTCTCAGAACCTGAGAAGATAGCAGACAATCATCATTTCTGAGGAGGGAATGCTATAGGAAGGAATTTGGGATGATATGGACTGAACTTCAGTTAACTGTGGCTGCAGAAGTAAAGAAGCACGACGGAGCTAAACAAACTGACAAAAAAACTGCAGATTCAGTTGATTTCCGAACAAAGATTGCACTCTTCTTCTGAACTAAAGAAGCTAATGGAGTTTCCCTCCCACCTGGTTTCAGAGAGCAGATTGCAGATATGAAAATAACCCCAATCATACACCTAATGGAGGCGCAGACACTAAACGATGCAGAACTGTGACAGACTGGCAGCAGATAGCATTTCCCTCTGAGCAGCTGGATGACTCCATTAGCCTTTAATAACACTGATGTACAAGTGGCCGGGCAGAGGGAGCACCGGGCAGCAGCTCAGCAGAGACCGGACCAGTGTGCTGCGAGCCTTTGTGTCTAACGTCTTATTCTTTTCACTAATGACTGACCCCACCTTAATCTGATGACTCTTTCAGGCATCGTCAAACAAAGCTTCACTATGTTAAGAAGCAGATTTTCCATGGCCGAAGCCGACCCGCTGATCTTTGGGCATTAGGGTCAGTTCTGGGTTCGGTTTAACAGCCGTGTGGTAAATGGCCCCTTTTTGTTGTGTTATAGTGAAATGTGAGGGGAAACTCGCTTTGTAAAAACAATATTAGCAGCCATGAGCTAATGCTAAATCATCAGGTTCTTCTCTGTCCAGTGGAGACGCCTGAGTTGGGGCTGAGTACCAGGAATCCGCCTCATCCTTCTTTACTTGCTTCAACTTAAACATCAACTTCTTATTGTGATGCAGATATAAGCATCATATTAAAAAAAACACGCTAAAATCCTCAAAAATACCTAAAAATGCTTTATTTTCCAGACGTCTTCATATATTCAAGTGTATCTATCGATTTCAGTATTTATTTTGACCAATGAATCTATTGTAACAGCTTGTGGTGCTTTTAACTAGGCTGGCTTTAGTCTGAGAAGAAGACCTTTTTTCCCACTGGTACTTTTGCAACTGTTCAAAAGAAAAAGAGTTGGTTTTTAACTATCCAAACACAAACAGATTCATCATGATGGCGAAACTGAATTTAAAGTCCATGAACAAGAAGCCCTCAGCTGCTGGCGCTGAGGCTGCAGCTCTGAGGATTGGAACTCCAAGACAGGATGGTGATTAAATAGCTCTAATTGGTGCTTTTAGAGACAAAGTGAATGTGTGTGTACCTGCTGTGTAATGTGGGGTTTTCCTTTCTGGGAGACACGGCGAAAAAAAAGCAATAAATCAATTCCAGTTTTTTTTTTAACACTGCTGTCTAATTCTTATCAATCCTCTCACTCAGAGAGGCTTTGCCCTGTGACAAGTTTTGCTTGCGGCTAATCCTCTCTAAAGCTCAGCATCCCTGAGAAAATATGTACACCAGTCAATCAATCATCATACAGTATTGAGTCCTAAACCGGAGGGAGAGGGGGCGGAGCCAAAGCAGCCGCTGTTCAGGGCTTTGAGCGTTCAGCTCAATTCGCTGCGTAAGCTTAGCTGGAGAGCATGAAGGCAGACGTTAACACTTCTGCTCTGTCACTTTTCCTGATGATTTTTTCCATTGTAGTCTGACAGGCACTACATCAGCCCTCCCCTCCCAAATAAGTCTGCGAGTGCCCGTCTGAACAGCACATTCCTCCCCGGTACGGTTCTGAAGCGCTGCCAAGCCTTTATCGATCTGGTGCTTCACATCAAACAACTTAACACAGACATCCTGGTTAAAACCAGGACAAACGGCTCTGTTGATGCAAAAAGATAAAATGTCATCCAATAACTACATCAGCATTTACACTTTACACATGCATGGCTTCCAGTAAAGAGTAGCAGAACGGCCATTTAGAAATGAAAAACATTGCAACAAACACATTTCTCCTTTCAAGTTAAGGAAATCTAGCTTTATACTAAGTTTAAGTAGTAAAGTTTATGTTTATGCATTTACGAAGTCTTCTGTCCAAAGCGTACAAATACAATATTACAGTTAGCATCAACCCTAAAAAGAGCCACACAGAGGGAGGTCAGGGGCCTGAGTCTGTTAGAGGTGGAGACAGCGGAGACATAGAGGGCGGTGGGAGTGGTAGAGGGGTGGAGAGGTGAGCTTAAAACAGCAAATCTAAAGCATAGAACTGAGATACTAATTTCTGATATGGTTATAGAAAGAATCTGCTGTTGGAACTGCTGTTAGCTTGGTTCAGAGCACCTGTGGGACGGCCGTTTGCCCGCATGTTAAAAATGAAGCCAGATGGTGACTGCACTGTGGGCAAATTGCAGGGAAGGATTTGAGCACCCATTTTAAAGTAGATGGTTTCACATCAGGAACCCCCCCCATCCTCATCAGCATCATATCAGGAGCCAGAACTCTGCAGAGAACCGACAACAACAAACAAACACGTTTTGACTAATGATGCAGCGTATTTTTAGATGGTGTTGATGAGGAAAGAATCCCATTAAATGATCTCCCAGAGAAGGCCTGGACACATTTACAGTCTGTTTGCTGCTCAGCAACATGTGCAGAGGTGCGGAGGGCGGGCAGAGGGCTGCAGGGTGGGCTGACCTTTGCCCTGCATTACTAAGCCACGAATCCAGAAAGGTCTGAGCCAGTGGTACAGAGTCAGACAGCTCAGCTAATCCTGGGGGGGGCTTGTTTCCTGTTGCTGTAGCAACAGATGAGACAGAAGGTGCTTAACAAGCAGGTGTGGTGGTGTTTGGTTACTGTCAAAGAGCAGTTATTCATATATATATATATATATATATATATATAGGGTCAATCAATAGAATAAGTCATTAGAAATAATAGCTCATAGCCATCATTTTAAACTGTTGTACTCAATCCAGATGAAATAAAACAGCAAAATATGAAAAGAAAAAACTGAGTTTGAGTGAATCAAGCTCAGAGTTTGTTTTTGTTTTTAAATGAATGAATAAGAGTGGAACACTATGGAGATGGGAAGAAAGAGAGCGAACAGCAGAGAGTCTGAGGCTGAGTTCAACCTCTTTTTGGCCAATCAAAAGCATTAGCTGCTAAAACAACAAAGCCATCAGTCCAGAGCTTCTTGTCCTTGTTAATCTTTTCTTACTCAGCAAGACGAGCGTTTATCTTCCCTTCAGAGCTAAATGTCATCCAGAAATCTGCTGCGATAGATTCCATTTTAGATGTGCGTCACTCGGTCTGAGCTTTGGACGCGGGACAGCTGTGATTCTCAATGTGAACTGTCGGATCTAATCTGTGTTGAATCAGAAGTGAACAACGTGGCCGGGGCTGCGGATGTAGTCAAACACCCTGACGCAGCTTAAAGAGATGACCGATAACAGCGGAGAGGGGGCGGGGGGGGGGGGGTTTTTCACACAATTCCAAGTGCTGGTGCAGCGTGACATTTCATCTCAGAGACAGAACGAGGCAGGAATGGGGAGGTCACAGGTTCAGAGGTATCTCCACCAATACGTGGCGCATCTCCTGATATGAAGAGGCTGGACAAGACATTTCACATCCCCCATTTTTTTCTGTCATCACTACCTTTGGTTTTGTTCATCTGAAGTCTGTGTTCATCCCAATGCTTAAACATATTTCACATGCTTTAGAAGACAGAAATGGGACAGATTATCCTTATTTTTAATTAGTCCCTTAAATAGATCCATTATCCATCCAAGTATGTATCCTTTGAAAAGAGTGATATCATGAGGTCTTCTATACACTTAAAATCTAACTCAAAAATGAATTGGTCCCTGGAGGATTGTCATGAGCATAAAGTATAAATCTAAAGTGGTCTACATCAAGAAATAGGCTAAATAAAGCTCTTGTACCTTGGTGCCAGGCCTAACTTATAATGTTTCACGAGTTCAATGTGTATATTTCTGCTCACAGAAATCCCCAAAAGTATTACTTTAAGGAATGAATTTGTCTCCTGGGTACCTCTGCTCCCTGGAAGGCCTCCTCAGATTCCCGTTTTCCTCTTTAATGCGCAGCTCAAACCACCAGCTGTCGCTGGATTTAAGATACATGCTGAGCAGGCTAATAATAGCAACACATTTTTCCATTTCAACAAAGACTAACATACTTTAATAGTCAGGGTTCCCATGAGGTTTGGCTTTGAAGTGCCACCACCCATCGCAGAGCCCCACAGCCAGGCAGGGAGAAGCAGCTGAAGCCCCTCCGCTCGTGCACTCCACTCTTTGTTTTGGCTGAGCGGCGGCCATGAGCTCGTTAACCCTCAGCCTGACACTGACTGCTCAGCTGTGCAGGCCTTCAGTGCAGCTCCTCCTCGGGATCTGAGGCAGAGTCTCATCTGCTGCCGTCCTCCTCCAGCCCCTTGGAAATAATCCCTTTAAACTCTTACTTAGAGGTCTTGGATGGTTTTGGATCTGCTTTGCTCACTGCCGGAAATTAATTCCTCACCTCTGGCTGTTTCCCAAAGTGCTTTGAAACGGAGTCCGTGTCCCGAGGACACCCCGTGCTCATCCCCGCTGTCCTCTGAACTGCAGAGCAGCCTCCAAATTACCTCTCAGCTCAGGGGTCGTGGAAAGAGGCCGCCGTTAAAGACTCAAAACACTGATAATATCTCCATTCATTCTGTCTGCTTTCTGGAAAGCACCCAGAGGGCCACTGCAGAGGAAGCTGTGTGTTCAGAGACGTAAGAGAAGAGCTCAAATCGGGAAATAAACTGGCCTTCATCTGATAGATAAACTGCCATAAATTAGTCATTGTGATCGATACATCTTCTTTTTGAAAAGGACAGATAACTGAATGAGTTGTGAAGGGAAAAAAACTGTAGAAAGTATAAAGGACATGTATTTTTAAAGACGCCATCCGGCTGAGGCTGGAATTTCTAATATATTATCTCCCGACAACAAAAACTATTAAACCAACTGCTCTGAAATCCCTGTAACACCATTCAGTTCATCTTCTGCTGGACAACCCACTTTTCAAAATATCACTTTTGAAATTACTAGTAGAGCCACTTCCCTGGGCCCCATGACAACAGTGGCTGTAGCTAATAATCTCACAACTGAGGGTTTGTGCACACTGCGCACAACACACAGCTGCACCAAAGTGGATATCAAAGGCTTTCCGGCAAATCCCAGAGCCCTCAAATTGTGTTTCAGATAATAAGAGAGAAAGCAAGTTACAGGATCCAACGCGGCTGTTTGATGGCAGAGGCAGAGAGCCAACTTAAAAATAATATGTTTACGATGGATGAAGCGGGGAAACGCTTCACATAGCTCTCACAGTGGCTGATTTTGTTCAGACCATCACAAAAGACACAAAGCTGAAAGATCGGTGCAGCAGAAGAAAAACAACCCCAGATTTCACTGTGGGATGGAAAACATGAACATTTATTTAAAAACTCCAACCAAAATCATCTTAGAGGGACAGTAAAAAAGCTTCTCCAAATGGAAGAACCAGATCCAGAAGCTGGAGTTTCTGTTGATGGAATACAGGTCAATTTTGTTTGTCTGGTAGGTTTAAACATAAAAATAAAGAATTTTGATAGCCACGAGTATCCTGGATGACAGGAATAATTATATAGTAAGTAGATCATAAATTATCAGCTTCTCTTTGCATCTTCTACAACAAATGAAAACAAGTCAAAACATGCGAAAGCTCTGTATTTGAATTTTTTCTGGACATAAAAACTTTTCCAGTTCCCACCAGCCAATCAGAGGCTTCAGACTTCCCTCAATCAGAACCGGACACACACGTCCCTCAGCTGCTGCTCTGACTTTGGAAAGCTTTGCACCGTCACGGTTAGGAAACCCACAGTGGCTCTCACTTTTTTGATTATTAATGCTAAATACTCTCAAACTCTGAATGATGCGGATGAGTGGAAGAAACTTCAGCTGTCGGCTTCAGTGAGGCAGCAGCAGGCCGACAGCTGACTGGCCTGCAGCACTGTGGGTTTTAACGTGCGCGCATGAGAATGTGCATTTCGGTTTGGTCCATCTGCTGCTGTGTGTCACCCCGAGGCGTCGGCTTGAGAGAAAGAGCAGGGGACAAAGCAGAAGAAAAAGAAAGAAAGAAGAAAAAGATGAGGAGATACACGGGCGGGGGGCTGGAGGTGTTTGAGTGTGTGCGCGGCACCTCGGGCGGTGCTGTCTGCGCGTCTCTGTGGATCCCAGATGGAGCCAGAACGCAGCAGAACACATTAGTCCACGTGGGGAGTTCTCACACAGGCGTTCAGACACACTCAGAGATTCAGCGGAACTCTCCTGACGGCCCCATCACCTGAGCCTCCGCTCAGTCTGGCGCCAAGATGTCTGCCCCGCTGGAAAAGCCGAGAGAATTCCTACGGAAGCCCGGAGAGGACTGATGTCGACGCCTCAGTCATCCAAACTTCACAAATGAAAGTAATGAGGGGGAGGACCAACTCCCAAGCCAGGAAAAAGTCTCTTCTTCTAGAGAAAAAGATCTACTGCCTCTGAGTTTTGGTTCCAAGAAAGAATAAATGTTTAACTTCTGAGCTCCCCTGCTGCCCCTCTTTAACAACAAGGAGAACAGGAAGTGTTGTGGAGTCTGGGGGAGTCTTCATATTGCTGGGATTGGTGCTAATGAAACTCTGTGGCCAAAGATTTAAGAATGATTTAAAGCAAAGAAGCTGAGGACTTTAGAAGAAAAGCAGATGCCATAATATGAGGGTAATCTCCATGTGAAGAATAAACAATGAACAACTAGTGAACAAAGTTTTCACAAACTATTATTTTAAATACAAAAGCAAACTTAGAAAACATTCAGGTGATTTTGTCCGCCTCCATGCAGAAGCGTGCAGTAACCGGTGTTCAACAGCTGTGTTGGATGGCTGGGAGTTGACCCTCAGGCCTGCACTGGTTCCAGTCCACCATGCAGCCCAGACCTCCTGACCCCCCCCCCACTGCTGCACGCTGTGTGCACGCTCTGCTCCGCGTTGGAATTCTTCAACAAAATACTAAACGCTTTCTTTGGTCTGCAGAGTTAGTCCATCTATCCAACCAAAAGCTCGAGTGGAGCTGGGAAATAAGAGCAAGTGCATATAATCAGTATGTAAATCTCTGGGAAGTGGCTCCTCTAAATCTACAGCACTAAACTGCAGCCTCTGAGTGGGAGCACATCTGGCTGAATCATCATGGCTGACCTGTCCTGCCCATGTCTGACCTGTGATTAATGCGGCCAATGAAAGGTTTGATTTTGTGTGTGCTGCCTCACTGAGCCAGTACACCCTCAAATTAAATGTTGAATCTCAATGTTTCTTCTTCTTTCTGGACAGAGGTCACATAAAGCACTGAGGTGCAGATGTCGCCCCCGTTTCAGCATGTTTTCCAGCTAAAGACTGAGACTTACTTAAATCCTTAAAGTGGCTTTGAACCCGGCCATGACTTCTAATATTGTAATCAGGTTTTTTCACCACTAAAGAGTGAAGTGGGCTCACGGTTTCCAGGCAGATCGCTCTGTCTGAAGCGATTCGAGCTCCACATGACGCTCTGCATGCCAAAGAAAGCAGCATTTACTGCTGATTTACTGCAGTCACATGCATTTCATGCAGCGGAGCTCAGTGTTTCTCACATCCTGCTTTCTCTTTAGTTTCCAGTTATGCATCTTAAAAAAGGTACTGGTAATGGTACTTTTCAGTTTAAGATGATGACGTTAGTTTAACACTGTCACATTTCTATGTAAAAATTTGGTGTAAAATTCTTCACGAATCCCAAAGTTTCCAGCTCTTTGGTACTTAGGACATAACGGATAACGTCCGTGCTTATTAAATCACACTTCAGCTTTATCAACTACCACAGATACTGATAACATCCAACTGCTGTCATGACTCCTATTGAGGAAAATTAAGCAGCATCGTACCATCTGTTTTCTATGCTCTGAAATCCAGTGCAGTTGGGAGGAAAAACAGCCTTATTAAAGCTCCAATAAACGTGAAAAAACAGCTCGACTCGAGGGTTGTTTGAAAAGTTTCATATGTAAACTTTCCCAGTTCATCTTAGCGTCTCTCCCGTTCACAGCTGGAGGAGAAACTTCGACACATTTGAATCTGTCGCGGCTCACGCGTGTTACAGCAGATTTTACTGGGTGAAAGGACTTGATAAATAAGATAATCAGTCAACGTGTCTGACACCTTGAGCTGTTGAAGTGTTTCCTGCTTTATGGTGATGTCACTGTGGTTTAACAGTCTCTCTGTCAGAGTGAGGACATCTGTGGAGTCCTGAGCTCTTCCAGAGCCAGTGAAGGCATCATGAGCTGTGTATTCTCAGCACGTTGTAGAGACGCATTGACGGTGTCAGTGGAAATTATCCCCGACATTCAGCCACACCTGACATGGGCCGATGTAGCTCCATTAGACCAGCTGGAGCAGTAACAGCTGCGACGGTGATCCGACAGTTCCATCTTTGTGATCCAGAAAGGTCTGCAAACTAAACTTTACCGGCGCTCGGGCCAGAGGACGGGGAGCTGTGCGTGCGAGCCACGGTGCCGGACAGACAGATGGAAACCTTCAGGCTGAGAACAAAAACCAAATTCATTCTTTGGGCTTTATTCTACGGAGATGATTTGTGTAGTGCAGCTCCCCCCTGTCCTTTTGAATTTGTATCTCAGCTCATCACTTCTCTGCAGCTCTCCTGGGAGCTGGATGCCCTGCATGACAACAGATGGAGCCCTGAGGCTCTGGGACCACACGCACGGCTCCAGAGCGGGCTGCCAGCGCCGCGGTGGGTTAGGGGCGAGCCGTGCTGAGGAATGATGTCAACATCAGTGCCAGTTCACGCGCGCATGGATCCACAGTTATGGGGACGTATGCAGATGAACACACACAAGGCTAATCCATAACGGGAGACTGCCTCCCCTCGCTGCTCACACACACACACACACTTAGATGAAAAACAGCAAACAGCTGACTTTTTGAAGGAAGAATCAGCCCCACAATTTGCCCTTTTTACATTGATGTCTGTCACAGTTGACGAGAGACTTCTGAGCCAATCTGACTTTTAGAACTTCAGAACACAGAGCTGACGGGACATCTGCGCATCTTTGGATGATCCAATAAGAGAAGAACCCCTCCGGTTTCTCTACCCATGCATTTGACTCTGACTCTTTTTCGGTGCTGCAGCCATACAACCAGACAAACATCTTTACTCCGACGACTTTAAGCGAGCTCAGCGAAGCAGGATGGATGATGGAGCCTCTCTTGTGAAATGCTGCTTTCCCCTGCAGTGCATTAACAAAAGGTGCAGCCACACGGCTCCTCCTAATGGACTCTACACCTCCTGATGTCCTAATATCTCCTCCCAGCTGTCGATTGCTCCCCGGTCAACAGATTTTAACTGCATTTAGCACCCTAAAAGGACATGATGTCACATTTGTAGTGAGGGAGATCAATGTGTGGATGCTCTCGTGGAGAGTCTGACAGAAGCTCTGCAGGAACAGACAGGGGGAAGCAGGCCGCTGGTGAACCCTAATCCTGCAAACCCGTGAGGTCTGGATGAGTCCAGGAGCAACACGGTTTAAATCACAGAAAGGTTTCGTGTGCAGCAGGGAACAGGCTGACTGGGAGTGTTTACATTTTCAGGTTAAAATAGTAATAGAAAACAAGTTGCCAGGTTTTAAAAGACTATTTTTTGCACCCTTCAAAATTTTAGAGCAACAAAGCTCAGAGGCAAGATGCAACATGCTACACACGTGTTGTTTTTTACTGAATGAAAACTAAGTAAATATGGTTTAATTCCTTGAAAAACAAGTGTGAACTATCTTTAACTTCCTTATTTATGTTGTCTTCTGATGTGTGAGATCTTCCTGGCTGGGTGTAAATGACTCTTCAAAGGCTCCTCATTTCTCTGATTCCTCCGGCCTGCATAGCTCCACAGGATGTGACATCACCTTTAAGTCCGCTCGGGATAACCTGTTAATGCAGCTGGTATCAGAGTAAAAGGTCAAGGTGGCGGAGTTAAATGTCAAGTCTATTCTAAGCAGGTGGAAATAGAGCGGAAGTCCGGCATCACAGAGAATTTCTAATGTGATGAATGAGTGTGGACAGGGTGAAAGTGTCTGACATAAACAATATGGAGCCACACTGATCACATTAGCCGGTTTCGGCATAGACGAGGAAAAAAGGACATGTCTCGCTTCAGCTAATTGTTTCTGTCAGGACAGAAGTGTAAAACATGAATAATTACAAAGACTGAAGAAGTTGACGAAAGACCAGAAGATTGGGTTTGACCCCTTTGACTGACTTTGGCAAAGAAGTGGAATGTAAACACAAATGTGTCGTCGTTTAAAGTAGTTGGGGGGCGTGGCCCAAAAGATGTAAGGCTCCATCTCCTTCTGTCAGAGGATTAACTGCGTTTTTCCTCTCTTATTTAAAGCGGGCGTGTTTTATTGGTCCAACTCTCCAACGGCACACATAGTTGGCTAGCAGGGTCGGACACAGTTTCTTGGTAAAAGAAGCAGGGGAGCATTTAGGAAAAGAGAACTTTGGGAACCCGTATCATGAACTATGAGTTTCATCATGAAATATAGAGTCCACAGAGGACCCTAAAGACGGTGGAGGATTTACAGCAGCCACAAGGAGAACAAACTATTATTTTCCCTCCACATTCTGAGGAGCACAGAGGATATTTCCTCCCTTTAGGTTTCGCTTTCATCCCGGCTGAACATGAGTGGTCTGGCTGCAGCAGAAATGTGCCGAGGCCCCACACAGATCTCACGTTGCTCTTAAGACTCAAACCATCCGACTCAGCAAAAAAAAGGCTGAAAAGCATGTTTCATGAGACCCATGAAACGAGACATACTACAGAGCCCAAACTCTGGTTTGTTCTCCTGTTTCATGTGGGGAAGAAAGGTCTCTAAAATAGCTTCCACAAGCACCAAACCGTCTTTGGGGTCAAAAAGCAGCTGGAAAGAAAAACATTTGGTGAGAGCAGATGGTGTAGTGTTCCACAAACCCTGGATTTGTTTTCTCTGGTTGTCAGCACTCGTCATTCTGACGCTGGAGATGTCACATAAAGTCAAACTCTTTCAAATCTGCGAAACACTGAGATTCATGTGAATATTTCATCAGTGTGTCCATTTCAGATTCTGCTCCTTTAAAAGTGGGCTGTCAGCTGTCCTGAACAGATAAATGCACTGAAAAGAATCTCATTCATTACAAACAAGCTCCTTCGGGGGGAAAAAAGAAACTTTACCGAGCATGCAGATGCACAACGTGCACATTGAGGTGAACTGATTGGAGTTCAACTTCCAGACTTTATCAGATCACAGAGCCCCCCCCAAACGAAAAGACAAAGAGGAAAAAGCTGCCGTTGGCCTGACAGTTTGATGAACCTTACAGTAATTGTACCAAGGACAAAAAGTTAGCCGACTCCCCTGAAGCGGGGAGCTATGGAGAGGTGAGCTTTGCCCGGCATCATCTGGATCAGTGTGTGTGTGTGTGTATGTGTGTGTGTTTCATTCTTTATTCCTGGCACACAACCCAATAATGCCAGGCGACAGACAACGTCAGGGGACAGGGGAGAACATCAGAGGCAGCAGCCTTACCTAGCTTGGGCAGTGAATACTGTACTTTGAAGTAGTCCTCATAAAATCCCAGAAGCCTCTTGGTGATGTGGAGAGCATAGTCCCCAGCGCCGCTGGAAATGGCATCAGGCCGGGCGTAGAGACGAATCTGAAGAAAGAGGCACACAGAAATGCAATGAGGCTGGCTTCCACAGAGCCGGGTCGAAAAACAGACAAAGCTGCTATTAGAGTGTGCTCAGTAAGTGGAGGACAAAACAGAGAGAAATAGTTTTACTCCAAATCTACACTGTGTGGCTGAGACCAACACAGGTTGGCATTTTCTATCAAAATCCACAGAGGAATAAATACAAGCAGGTGGTGTTTAAGTTAAAATCTCCCTGGAGAAAAAAATAAACATTTGAGGGACGTTTTGTTCAAATGCACAAAGAGATGGCATCAGGTCCTCTGAGACAACAGCCGAATCAGGTCGACTCCGGATCCACAGTAAAGACCGTTTGCCTCAGCCGGCTCAGCTCCACGTTCAGCTGAGAGGGGGATTTGATCCACTGAAGAAAACTATTATTCAAATATCAGAATTAATGAGTTGACTTCAAAAACATTCTTATTTCTTTTTTATTTCTTAAAGGTAATCAGAGCTTAATGGTTCACAGTACACGTGTCACCGACAGCCTCACAGCGCGGCTCATCTGCCCCACGCTCTTTTCAATAACCATCACGTGACCAGCGGCACCCCTATCAGCACCCCTAGTGGAAACGGGGGCCTTGGCGTTGACCTCATTGGAGGAGCAGCGGGGGGGGCTGTGCTCACTGTGTGCGTCAGAAGCTCCACAGGTGGTTCAACACATCTCTGCGGGGGAGCTGGAGCGGCCATCCTTATTCCAACTGTCTCTTTATAGACAGGATAATCACAATGTCAAGTTAGGAAAAAGCATTCGCCTTTTAAAAAGTGACACTTAATGAGGAGCTGTAGCTGAAAACGAGCGTCACAGGGGGGTGGGGGTGGTGGTGTTTCAGCACAGAGACCTCCCTCCCTTTTTTCTCCAAGTCTCAGAATAGTTTGTTAAACGTCATGACACACGCAGTGACAGCGTTCCTCATCAACGTGTTCTGTTCCACGTCCAGCCTCAGACGGCTAAACCCATAGAAATGCTAACCAGAAATACTATTACAATTTTTTAAAATCAAACAAAACAGGCGTGTTTTCGTAAAATAATATTGGCTACCACATCTCAAGTCCCTTCAAAGACTTACACAAACTATTGGAACACTTTTTGGTTTATATTTAATGTTAAATTAGTACCATGCGAAAAGTAGCAGCTAATGGGGTTAGCATAAACATTTGACTGAATGGTGAAACGAGATGCAACTTTAGAGTTCGTGTTTCACATCACAGGAGTGAATGGTGGCAGCAGAGGATTTTTGACAGATAAAAACTTAAACCTAAAATTTGTTTCAACAGTATGATATTCGAGCTGCGAGTGGGGTCAAAGGAAAAGTCCATCGATCTTCAAAGTCAGCGGGATTCCTCCCTAAAGCACCACGGACATCTCAATAAAATCAGATTAAGGATTCCAACCGATTCCCCAGAGCTGACAGAAAAGGGGTCAAAGAAAACATTTTCAAAATGTAACTCGAATCGAAGGCCTAGAAAATCCAGCTAAGACTCTGGAGATCTGCTGCTGGGGGGGTTTCATGGTCAGCTGCAAAAGTGCAAAGAGAACCATCCGTGATAGCAAGTGGCTTGTTACTGTGCAAACAGTCTGCCGGTCTCTTCATATTCTGCAGCCGTGTCAGAAAAGCCTTCACATAGCGACTCTCGGTCTTTTAGGCTTTCAGAGGAAATTGTCTTCAATGCAAACAGCAGCAGTGAGAAAAGGAAAAAAAAGAGAGGCAGAGAGAATGAGGTGGAGCTGGATCCAGTGGCTGTGCAGTGTTTTCCAGCTGGGCTAATCTCACAGCACAAATACAGTTATCACAGAGATTATTTATGCTCTCACATGAACACCACCGCTGTCTGTAAACCAACATGTTTCTACCCTTTGTTTTTAGAAATATAGATCTGTTTTTAAAAAGCATATATGTTTCAGCATGTGCTTTAGCTCTGGACAACTTCCTGTTGTCTTCTTCCACACATGAATGTGATAATATGTCCATTCAATTCAGTGTTCAGACTCGCAATGTAACTGGACCAGATGGACTGAATACAGATATTTAAGACCTTTAGTGATGCTCGGAAATAAGAATTTACTGCTTTTATCATCGCTCCTGAAAAGATGTCGATCCGGTCAGTGAGCAGCTCAAACCGAAAACACAGATGTTATAAAGTGGAGATCACCACAGAGTCTTTTCTGTCTGCAGTTCAGTTTAATTACACACAAGCACTGTCAGCTGACAGTCAGGGGGTTACCATGGTGACAAGTGGCCGGTATACCACTGATCCATACAGAGGCCCCAGCCTTTATGAATGGAAATGAATATGCCTGGGCTGAGCTGTAACTGTGTGTGCTGGGTGGTGTGTCTGTCAGAGGAAAAAACACACACACCATTCCACCTTAACACATTTAAGGGAACAGGCATATGTAACATCATGATGTGATGCAGCAGGATCTGAGCAGCCATGCAAATAAAACTGTCAAAACTTTATTGGCTCCACTATAATAAATTCTACCGCGCCGCCACTTTGGACTCACTGTAACGTGGAGCTCGTGTGTCTTTTAAAAGCTCCCATTAAACCCAACAAACTACGCAGCCACTGAAAGCAACGAGAAGCCATAATGTCTATGTCATAACCTGAATCAGAAAAAGTTAAGATGGCACGAATGTTCCATTCAACTGTCCATTTTGTAAACCCACTCAGTCTAATTCATGAGTGAACGAGGGGGGGGGTCCTTGGAGCGTGTCCCAGCTGCCAATGGATGGGAGGTGGATGGATCCCAAGTCCATCACAGGGCCACACAGAGACTAAATTAGACAAACAGCCACGCACACAGACTCTCTCACACACACACACTCCTTGGGTCAATATGGAACAGACAATCTTGCACATATTGTTGGACGGTGGGACGAAGCTGAAGTACCCAGAGAGAGCCCACACATGTAGGAGGAGAACATGCAGCCATCACATACAAGGCACCCATTTGAGATTCGGAAAAGAAAGTGTCCTGGTGTGAGCTGGCAGTGCGAGCCAACCCCCCGTGAACAGCCCTGCCTGAACTGAGGCGTCCAAAACTTCTAAACTGAAGTGAAAAGTTAAAGAAAGCGACACAGATCGGGCTCACTTCTGTTGTGCGATGCCCTGCTGATCGTCAGTGGAGTCCTGACAAATAGAAGCCATCGCATTATCGGCACTGGCCCAGAAAACGGCACCGATTTCTCCAATACTGCAGGAAATTCTCTCAGTTCTTTTACAAATTCCTGTTATTATTTCACAACCTTTACAGCGAATCGGCTTCATTTTCCATCGTTTCTAACCTTTCCACCTCAGGGGCCGGCGGTGGAACTGGATCAGAGACAACACTAAAACATTCTGATGCACGCGCTGAGGGGAAAACTGTCTTACGTAAACCTTAAGCCAAATGATGCAACTAATAATCACGATCCAGCCGCCCCTGTGTCCACTCCTTAGAAGCTACTTTCCATCAATTTCCCAATGAGAGTCCAAAGCTCCTCTCCACTTAGCCCCCACAAGACCAGAGCAGAGTGAGAATCAGCATCAGAATCAGAGCCTCATTCAAATCGCTGCTCCTTCGGCCGACTGGCAAAGAGCCACTGAATTGAATCCCGTCCCCTGAGGACTTCTCAAAGGCCGGCAGTGTGTTGAGCAGAGACCCGGACGCCTGACATTTCCCCCACTGTTGACGTGAGGCAGAGGAAAAGAAAGCAGCTGATGTGACGTTTGGCTTCAAAGTCTCAGTATATTGACCACGTCTCCCAGGACTCAAATATGATGTCGCTTCTTGTCCTGGGTTTCTATACCCAACCCCCCCCCCAGTCTGTAAGTGTCTGCTAGATTCCCTCCCGGGGGCCAAAAACATGCAGGTCAGCTGGAGCAGAAACTTTAAATTGCCTCTAGGTGTGACAGAGAGTGTGAAACGTTGTCTGTCATGTCTGCGAGACTGGCTGTTCAAGCGCAATCCCCTAAAAACCCCACACATCCCGGGATTTGTTTCAGCTCTTAGTGCTCCTGATAAGATACGGTATGAAGGGATGAATGACGTGTCAATTCTCTAAACTAAACCTTTGAGATTGACTCCAATCATTCTGACTTCTTTAACGTAAGATTTTACAAAAAGGTACAACTGTGACCTCGGCTCGCTTTCTCGTACCGCTGCAAAACAAAAGGAACAGAAAAACGTCTGTGACGGCATGAGGGGGCATTGCTGTGGGTGATGCAAAAGTCACAGTCATTTATCCCCGGAGTGTCACGCAACGGAGCCCCGGTCCCAAGTGAGCAGCCAAAGCTCACTGCCACGTCAAATCAAGACAAAAGATGCGGATGAAGAGCAACGGAAACATCTAAATGACAAGCAGACACAAGTCAGATCAGATTTCCACTCAGCGTTACGTTCCGTGGATCCTGCTCTCCTATTCAAATCACTCTGCTGTCAATGAAATGGACTTTTTTCACAGTAAACCCATCCTGGTGCCCGGATCAGTCCTTTTCTTCCAGCCTGAGAACCCCAAGGTTTAGAACAAATAAACAACAGATCAACAACATTTCCAAAACAATGTCAAAGAAGCAATGAGGGGTAAACATCTTTAATAATTTTCCAGATGAAGCCGTGCTCCGTTCAAAGATAAATGCTTTTTGTCACCATGGAAAATAATAGACCTTCTTAAATTTCAAGATTGATCTGCAAAAGCTGCCCTTCTAACAGAGGAATAAGCCATTCATGTCCCTATCCTGTCACCACACACACTTTCCACATCACATGAGGACCAGCTACCAGATGGAGGCTTTCTGACCTCTCCTTTGTCTGACAGGAGCCTGCTGCTGACCACAAGATAAAACCTGTTTACGGGGCCACCGCAGGTTCCCTGCTGCCCACCACGGGGCCGGATGAATAAAAATCAAACCGAGGCAGGATCACATGGGTCACGACCGTGAGATGTTTGCATGTGACGGTGCGGCTCTGCTGGGGAACCTTCCTGCCCTTTAACGGGAACACAGGAGCCGCCTGAGGCGGGGGGGGGGGCAAGAAAGGCCTCCAGAGAAACGCCATCCGACAGTCAAGTGTGTGAAGGAGGGGCTTCTGCCGCACACAGACACACACACACAAAACATCACTTGACTTGTGTGCTGTATTTTCAGGGGGTTCTGGCGCTCTGAGTAGATTATGTTTAATACGCTGATGGGGGCTGCTCCTCCCTGCCGGTGCGTGCCTGAGATGATGCTCACACTCGCATACAGAGCAGGCCGACCAGGAAGGAGCTGCGGCTCTAATTACAGCCCGTCTGTGCAGCGATTTCACATCGCTTTTATGAGCCTTTATTTGTGCCTTACAACATAACTTATTGCAACAAATAAATGTTGAATCAGAGGCATTCAACACAGCCAGCATCAACCCTAGTGACCCCCTACTTATTAGGTTTTTTTTTTTTAGGTGTAGAGCCTCTGGGTCCTTTAGAGAAACTTCTGTAGCTAGACTTAAAACAGGATAAATACCCCGTGTATACTAAATGTAATCCACTGTTACAGTTCATAGAAATAAACAACCACTGGGAGTAAGGGGATCTAAGTTGGGTTGACAAAAGATCCAGAAAGACATTTTAAGAATATTTACAGAACATACTGTATGTTATTAGTAGTAGTAAGGAAACAAATGGAAAACAACATCAGCTTAAATTATTGGTGAACAAATTCTCAAATTCCACATAAACCTGCTCTCCCTCACTTATTTGTTTCCTCAGTCAGACTGCAGAGCACATCTGAACCCACAGAAAATATCCCCGTTAAGACACAAAATCTCCATTTCCCAACTGCTGTTCAGTTCTAATAAAATCGGACTGCCTCATCTGACAAAAATGGCCATCTAAGTCACGAGAGGAGCACATCTGTGCACCGACTCCAGCTGCTCTGGCACGGCCAGCAAAGGGGAGCAGTCCAGTTCTGACCGAGGCCGGCTGGAACTGCAGCCTGGCTCCGTCCTGGGACCTTTGACCCCAGTTTCCATGCATGTGGAACAACTCCATTCAAAAAGTTTTTGGCCCCCTGTGGCTGGAACTGCAGGTCAGGTTGTCAGCGGCTGATTTATTCATGCATTCATTTATTTAGTTTACAGAGGTGGAATAAACCTTCAAGCCATCCATCACTTGGACAGTTTGGAATATGAGGTGAAGCAACATAACAAAATGTAAAAAAAAGAAACGAAAAGGACCTTCCATTCAAAATCACTCTTAGTAGACCTCCATGACTAGTTTTAGCAGGAAACATGGTTATGTGGGCATCACTGTGGGCCTTGAATATGTCTTAATACATTATATTCTGTGACCCCTGTTGGAAAGAGGAGGGCCAGCGATTTCCAACATGGAAGTTTAAATAGTTCTAATCCTCAGATTGGCAGCACAGCAGGGGTTCAGGCTTTAAAAGCAAAAAAAAAATAAAAATAAGGAGAGAAACTGCCCTCGGTCCAGGGGGAAGCCAGAAAAACCAAGAGGAAGGTTTGAGTTCGGGCAGAGCTACGGAGTTTCAGTTCATTTTCTGGAAATGGTTTATTTAGTCGTCACCCGTCACTGTAATGACATGCTTAGACGTAAAAAATATAGCCAGCCTGAAGCCATCGCCGTGGAAAATAATCATACATCTGCTTCTCATGACGTTGACATGAATACTGAGAGTACACTCAAACATCGGTAGATGATGTACGGACACAGATTCTTTCAGTATCAGTTACATTGGATATTTTTCTGAATATTGACCGACTTTTCATTTCCTTCATTGACCCATTTTGATGATAATGTTCACATTTCTTTTTGTATTCTTTGAAATATTTGTAATAATAATAACTGATGGTATTTTCTCAAGGTTAGCAGAATCTTAAGCAATTGCTCCAGTTGTAACAAAGATAAGAAGTTTGCTATTTCCAGCAGGAAATATCTCAAATGTAAAAGGAAAAAAAATCTTGTTAGTTTTGGAATCTTTCTTTCGCAGAGACCAGCTGCCAGGCAACCGCTAGACGTTCCAGAGAGGTAACTTAACCAGGAAGGAAACGTCCAGCGTATGAAGCAGAACATGTGCTCTGATTAGCCACACAGCTGACTTACACCTCAGCAGGAAGGGGCTCACATCCTTAAAGAAAATACAAGTCAGGAAGCCTGACCAAGGCTGGTTAAAAAAATCGTTTTTTTTTTCTTTTACCATTTAAGATAAGGGTTTCTGCTGCTCCTACAGAGGCTTTGACAGGGCTTCAGGAGCCTGGGTTAATAATTCAGAGCAACGGCATCATGTAGGAAGCGAGGCTTCAGTTTGCAAATGGGATGTGATCCCTCTCTGGGTATTTGATCTTAAAAAGCTCGGACATGACTGAAACAACATTGAATTTTCAGTAGGAAGCCAGAAAATTAGCCCATCACTCAAGCAGTCAATCAGCTTTGGAGAAAGCGGCAAAAGCTGGGAGCCAAACCACTCTGGAATTTTTATATTCCAGTCAAAGCTCAAGTTTATTCAAACTTAATGTAATCGGGGGTTCAAAAATAGATTCACCTCCTTTTAATGCCCCTTTTTCGTCTTTCACTTCTTTTTTTTTCTCCCCTTGTTATCTCTCGGCTGGTCGGCGGCATCGCTGGCTGCATTCTGACGCTCCGTCTGTTGCCCTTGGATGATGGATGGGGTGATGGACGCTTGGTTGCCACGGTAATTTGATGGATGGTTTAACAACTGGTACAGGGGCTGAGAGAACATACCAACACACACAGACGCACACGCCAACACACTCCTCTTGGAGTGTGAGGGATCAGAAGGCCACATACAGTCACGATTCTGTCTGTAGCCAACACAACTGACCCATGTCCAATCACATCTCCACTTTAGCTGACCATACCCTTCTGATGAGATATCCAGAAAGTCAGGGCAAGGATAACAGTCTATGTCAGTGTCAACAAGACAGAAAAAGATGGTTGCTCTCCTCAGAGGGGGGAAGAAGCAGCTTCTGAGGCTCGATGCTGTCAGGTTCCCAAACCTACCCAGTCACGGGAAAAACACACAACCTGCTCCAATCAGGACCGGACCGGTCATCTGCTCCTTCACAAAGAAGGACAATAAAACCCCAAACAAACACCTGTCACACCGATTCATGATTTATTAACAACACCGAGAAAAAACACAGAAGCAGGGGCTCATAAACTAACTCCAAACAGTTTGGAACTGGCCTTCTAACCTGTCCCAGATCTTTTGTAAGATCATCGCTGAGGTCTTTTCTCCTTGGTATCGTGCTAACACATCTGAATGCTCAAGGGCAGCAACTTGAACAAACCTTTGCTTTCATTGGGATCAATAAGGATTTCGGTTCAGTAAGAACCAATAACCCGTACATACGGGTTTACCAATTGATCCTCGTTGGATTTCGCCATTACCTGGAGAAATATGAGTCTTTCCCAGCTGTTACAAATCTGGGAGAGGAAGCATTTATGTTGAATAAGCAGCGTGGACTGTTTACTCATCACAGACGAGACCGATTGTTTTCATCAGAGGAAATAAACAGAGGTCTTTTTAATATTGAATTGCAAGAATAAGTAGCACAACTCTTTCAATTCTTTTACTGGATGGAACTATTTTTAAAGTGCTTTTTAAATATTTATTTCTACCCCAGAAAAATGACGAAGAGGCACGTTTTCTGCAGAAAGAGTGACCTGAACGCCAGGATGCAGCTCCTCACGTTGGGGGATTTAATGTTGTGGCTGGTGTATCCTATAAAGACGTGGGTATAGAATATACATTTTCAGTCTTTTTAAACAGTTCTTGGAATTTCCCGCTACAATCTACAAACCATTTTCTCTCATAAGAATCTGAATTATCGGCCTTAAGTGAATACTTAATACCTCTGATTAAATTACTTCCAAGGCCTCTCAAATCATTGGAGCCTGGAGACTAAAGAAGATGTACAACTGCAAATTGCAAGTTAAAGGAGTGCGGTGGGTAGGCAGTGACTTATTTTATATTCTAAAATTTCAGGTGAAAGTCCAAATTGTGTTTGTGAAGCATTTACATGTAAAAGCATACTCATGTGGCAACACATTTAACTTTCTACAAGTTGACAGAATAAAGAAACTCCCTCAAGTGCTATAAAATAAATGAGAAAATAGTTTCAGGCTCTACAAATTTGTCAATGTGCAGTTTCTTAAGTTTTAGCTAAAAAGTAATCATGTATTAAGCCTCCTTCTCACTTTCATTTTTAATCAAATCTGACATTTACAGGTGTGCATGTTCGTCTGTAGCTCAGTAGCTGTCCCCATTAAATCAAAAACAGTCTGAGATGCTCATGTTTTGGTTCAAGAATCCCTCAGAGGGCCTTTGTCCTGACAGTCTGATATGGATTTGACAGACAGTTATTTAAATAACATCCCAGGGGGAAAATGATCAGAGCAGCTGTCACACGCTCACAAGCTAAGTTGTGTGTTCTAGTTTAGCACAAACTGTAAAGACAGGACAAATCCATTTGATAACTACCGTTAAACCACTTACGAGTTATTTTCCTGCATAGATTCTTTATGTGGAGCTGAGACACAGGAAGGCCACCACTGGGGAAACCAGTACTGTTTTAATAGAAAAAAAAACATGGCCATGTCAGCCAGGGGGCAAAAGTGACCTTTGGATTTACATTTTACCGCAGCTTTGTCACTTGGCTCCATATGAAACCCACTGGCTGCTCACAGGGGTGGAGTGGATGTCAGGTTTTTCGTGGTTTCCGTCTCGGTGCTGTCCACTGTAGGCATGAGTCAGAGGAAAGGTTAAGGCAGAGCTGTCACAGCCCGGAACGGAGAGCTTCTGCTTTTTCCCCGTCAATTTGTCTCTGTCTCTATCAAAGTCACTCTCCAGGCCAAACAGCACAATGAAATCCTTCTAGCAGGAAGTGGGATCTGTCAGTTATTCACTTATTTATTGTTTCGATCTGTAAGAGTCCTCTGGAAAGCAGATGCCAAGTACAAAGTTGATGCTCTGTAAGATCATCCGACTGCTTACAGCAGCTTGGATTGATTCATTTTCTGTCCACTCACAGCTGGCTCTTTCTCTCTGTTCTGTTAACGGGCCCATGCTATGATCACTAAATTCCCTTTTTTATGTTTTAATCTCGGCTCTGTTTTTCCT
Organism: Menidia menidia; assembly: GCA_907169785.1. NCBI lineage: Eukaryota > Metazoa > Chordata > Actinopteri > Atheriniformes > Atherinopsidae > Menidia > Menidia menidia. Next base: position 966,059 of record CAJRST010011113.1, on the reverse strand, counting down.
AACTAAGCAGCCAAAGCAGCTTGGATCGACGAGGAATCAAAATACTTATTGGGTTGTTAAAATACCGAGAAATCCAGTGAAACTAACAATGTGAATGTGTTTGAACAATGGAAACGAGGATTTAAGGCAGCTCAGGACAAATCTAGTGCTGGAGGGAAGGGCTTCCAATAAGGTAGATTTTGAAATGCCAACTTTTATGTGGTATTGCATAAAAAAGAAAGAAATGGGGAGAAAAAACCCCTAAAGAAAATCATTTTAACATCTTAAAATTTTCATCAAAGTAATGAGTGCACCCTAAAACCTGTTGTTATACTGGCCTTTAATCATTTCTAAAATATTGATCTGACCTACAGTTTATTATCACTGGAAGGCATGAACAGAACCTTTATCATTATTGTATGTTAATGTGGTATTTTAGGCCATTACAGAAGTTTATGCAGGCCCCAAAATCGGCCCGTTTGGAAAAATACTCCCAAAGAGAGCAAGTTCAAAAAGCTGAGAAGGTTCAAAAGCAGCTTTGCTTTATTGAAGAATATTTCACTTGACTTTATTTAAAAAGACTGAACGTCAAATGGAATCTTTTTTAACACTATTAATGCTAAATCTCCAACACAAAAATAGATAGTTATTTTACAAATGCTGTCACGGAGAGGCTTCAGACACCATCTGAATCTGGTCTCTGAGCTTCTCAGCTCAAAGCAAAAGCGTAACCGTCAAGATGTGGAACTTTTTTTAGAGCCTTCAGTTTTTGTAGGCAGGAAATGAAAGGCTGAGGTGACTGGGGACTCTTTTCAGTGGTGTCTCAGTCAGCATGTGGTGCTGTTGTACAGCAGGATGTGGGCCCGAGCAGAACTCTGTGCTCACGGAGAGAAAACATGTCAGTGTGACTAACCGCCGCCATTTGAACCCGTTTGGGGAATCGACTGAGCTCTGTGCCACGAAAAGGACGAGGCGCATCAGGTTTTGGAGAGTAAGACAAAGCGGCGTTGGAAATGGATCCCTGTGGAAGTTTTGATGTCGGTTACCATGAAAACGATAGCTCTGATTTATGGAAAAAACACCACCACTGTGGGTTTTTGGTTGAACTCCAGTTCAATTAAGTTTTTTTTTTTTTTAGATAGCCTACGGTTCTGCCAGCAGGGTGTTTAATTGTAGCTCTGCTTGAACCACCGTTACCATGGTAATCTGCCCTTTTTTGTTGACTATAGAATAAGAGTTGCTGACATCAGGCGGCGGAGAGAGGAAGAGGCTTTTCACTGGCGCGGTGTAACATTTCAGTCGGGTAAAAACCCGGCTATTGCAGTTACACTGATCATTTCATTAAGTAGTCCCCATCAAACGGCATCGCAGAGAGCCTGATGTTATTAGGACGCTGGCTGCACGTAGCCGAGAGTTTTGTGGGATACTGAGGACCATTTGTGGAGAATCTCTTCAAAGGCGTGCTGGGGTGATGCGATTATTTTGTTTGAGTCTTGTTAAACGCAGATGAGCAGCCAGCAGAAACTTGTTTGTATTCAGGCTCCAGCAGCGAGGAGCTGGTAGATAAACACCAAAAATCTTTGCCTTTACACTGCTGCCAGTCGGTGAAATGACAGAAAATGGAGGACTAAGAAGCTAGATGGTTGAAATGTGGCAGCTCTGTTGGACCAGGGCCAGTTCAGAGGGTCACCCCACACTATTGGTTTGGATTTCATCACGCTTTAATCCTCCCGGAAGGAAAGGCATGTCATTGTAGGGACAGGGATTCTTACAGAGAAGCATTAGGCTAACAATACCACAGAAAGACAAATGGCTTTTTGAAGGAGGAGAACAGAGAACAGAACTATTCTGTTGGCTGACAATGAAGCCTGGAATGGTCCCAGAATCCCTGCTGTGTTTGTGCAGCTCGGATCACCTGAGACTTTATTCTGAGACTTTGCGTTACTTTTACAACGAGCATTCTGCGCCGTAATGAATTTTTATCATAACCATAAAAGCTGTTAATGCCTCCCTAAATCTGCTCTTAAGGATGTACTCAGCGCTAAGCTCTGACGTATTGTTTTCTGCCTCATTACTTTGTTTCTAGAATGACCCAGTAAAAGTGTGGTGCGCATCTCTGTTGCCGAGTGTCTGTAATCAGCTTTGATACTGCTGTTTGCTGCAGTTTCTGAGTTCTATTCAGATACGGCTTGGACATATACACTCACTTCACTGAGGCAGACGATGCTCGCTGGATGGAGAGCAGCTCCTGCTCCTACATTTCATAAGCTGGAACTTGGGGATGCTGGGGTATCGGGCCAACTCCCACCTGGCTCAGGAATGTGTCTGTCTGAAAGAGGCAGGCCTGAGAAGCCCGCCTAAGCCGATTAACCTCGAATAAAACAAAGCTGGACGGGCCGACGGAGGCCTTTGTGTGGAACACATGTTGATTCAGAGTTCTGTTGCATCCACCTGTGATGTAACTTTTATGTTTTTAGAGCAACGAGGGCAGTAACGGGGGGGTTCAGTGGCCACATACTTTACATTCAGACCTGGCATTTTGCAACTCATCTGCTTTTCGTCCATTAATGTTCCGGCTCCAACAAGCCAGTAAGTCAAACTACAGTTATTGTCCAGCGGCACAGCACGGGAGGAGAATCCAATTACTGGTTGAATTATGTCTAGTTCTGCTACCATAGGTGGTAATGTGCTCCTCTCAGCTCGTTAGCGTTAGGTTTGTTCCACGCTGACCCGTTCCGCCACCAACTAAAACTCAAATTGAACATCTCGGTGAGCAGAAATTCTGGGCCATGTCAAGGAGTACATTGGACATCTTCACAGGTGTATTTCATCGTTAGTTTTTTTTTTTTTTTTTTTTTTACAGCTTAGGTGCTTGTTATCTTACCAGCTTCCATTTCTGTAATTTAATCACACATTATCATCGGAGGCCATTAAGTAAGAGACAACACTAAGTCCTCATTAATCTCATTTAACAGCCAAGCAACCAAGACATCATAGCAACCGCATAGCAACACACAAACATCCACTTTCCAACTGTCTCCCACCCCCTCAGCAACCACTCCACCACGACAAGGACAGTGGCTTCCAGACACCATTTTCAGAGACCATTATTTGCACTGTGAGCTCTGATAATCCCCACTTGTGACTCCAGTGCTGCTTGGAAACTCACAACATTAATCATAGCTATGACATTATAGGTACCAACTGTTTAAAATCAAAACAAAATTATCGAAAGCAAGAACATGTTTCAGAATGTGGAAGTCAATGAGTGCCTCGACATCCCTGGCCCATCCTCAAAGAAGCCCAGAGAGCACTGCCTCGGGAAACATCAGAATCCATTTCATTTAATGATCACAAATTTGCTTAACATTCAAGTTGGGTTCCCTACTGTTAATCTACATTACAATTTACAAGCCGCAGCCGAGTGTAAAAACACCACGCTCCGTTTTGCGAAGCCCAATTTGCATCATTTACAGACTTGCTTTCTAATTCCTGCTCCCAGTACAGCCGGCCGTTGGCAGGCGGACGGAGGGATGATGGTTTCTGACAGGAGAAGCCGCTGCCTCGGACGGAGGGATGTTTTGTTTGTCCTCCGCCACATGGAGCCGTTTCTTTCAGGGGTCTGGAGGAGGATGGGGGATTAATGTTTCCGTCGGAGGAAGCTGCTCCACAAACAGACAGCGTCTTACTTGCCTTCGGGCTCAAACAAGGATTTTAATACGAGGGCGCCGCGGTAACAGAGACACGGGGAGCGCATCCAGCAACAATTTGTAAGGATAAAAATATGCATGTGCGGCTTTCTGGATTGGCACATCTTGCATACTTATGAGCTGAAGAGAGGACCTTATCCTAGTACTTTGAAAAAAAATTCAATTCAGCCAAAATGGCTTAACTGTCTAATTTCTGTCCTTCACAGCGATTTGGTTCATTTTGAGTGCTGAAGAGGCCGAGTGTGGAATGATGGTGTAAGCGTCAGAGTTCTGACAGCTCAGTGCTCTTCAGTTCCCTCCACATCAACATTTTCCATCTTCTGCTACTCTGTTGTGACCTGCTACGGGTCAGGAACTCACCAACTGTCTTATTTCTGCTCATCTGGGAGCAGGTCAGGGGGCAGCGCTCTGAGGGGAGACTTCCCCCACCCCACCCCGGCCTAAACCTGCAGCCCTCTCCAGAGGTACAGCCAGATGTTCCGGGCCAGATGGGAAATGCAACACCTCCAGCAGGTCCATCAGTCGGTCCAAGAGCCCGTTTCCAAAACACCTCCCCTGGCAGGCAGCCAGGACCCGCCTCGCATCACTAACCTCATTTCAGTCGGAAATTATCTGGACAGGTGAACAGAACCTGGTCCAGATTCCAGATATTTGGTGCTCAACATCTTTGAGCATGCTTTTTTTCTCACTTCAGAGGATTAAATACAACACTAAGAGCTGCTAATGCACACCGATGAGGAAAAACTACACAGGAACTTTGTGATCTGTACACAGATGTGTAAATCACAGGCCAGTCCTTTAAAAGCAGATAAAGAGAGTTTAGCACCAATCCAGAGATGCTTTTTGTCTCGTTCTGCCTTCCTATCAGCATCAACTTCTCCCCATAAATCTCCTCAATTTCCCATCTAATTCTATGGGTTTGGCCTTTCAGATAAAACTCTTAACAATTCCCCTTAATGCACAAATTGGCTGTTGGTTTATCAACTTCATATTTGTCCCTAAATTGAAATTCTTTGCGAGCTTGTACGCACACACACCATCACTGGGACAACCACAAAAAATCAATCTTCCAGCTTAGCCCTCTTCTGTTTCAAGTGTTTATCTAGAACCTCATTCCGCTGCCATCCAGCTGTGCTGAGAGTCCAACATGCCTCTGATAACAAAACAATATCCTCTGAGCAGAAACCCTCTCACCTTTAACCGGCATTGTGTTGGTTTCTTTTGACCCCCTTCGGTTTATCCCCTCAAGCCTGGAGTTGTTCTTTTGAATTTTTCCACTTGGGGAAAAAACAAATGAAAATAACACCCCGCATTCAGTCTGTTACAAATAAAATCCCTTTGGGGAATTTTGAAACACAGCTCTCCCTCATCATCAGGCTGCAGACAGACCTGAGAAACTACACACCAGTGAGAAAACTATACCACAGAATAACAAACGCCTGGTATGAGTCAGTGCATATGAATGTTACTGAACCTAAAAACTCCCATCCTAATGAGTTAAATGAGCCGTTTAATTTACAGGGAGTTGAAGAGACTCTAAAAGTCAAACGAGATGTGAATCACAGAAAATCCCCATTTAAAAAATGACCCAAACCAAATTTGCTGAGAATGCAGCACAGGTGTAAGAATCCATTGCGTTGTTGTTGTTGTTGTTTTCGGGGCAGGGGGGTGGTTTATTTTTAGAATGACTACACTCTACTTATTTTTACAGCAGAAGTCATGTTACACCCCCAGTGGGAGATTCTAACAAATCAGCGGCCTCCGCCGTTCGCTGTTTTTTCCATTATTGTTGCGACTGGTTTGGAAGCTTTCCCGACTAAACACAAAGTGTCTGGTGAGGTGCGACTAGCATGTGGGGGGGGGGGGGGGGGAAAACCGGCCCCTCCCCCAGAGCTGAAAAGGGCCAGGGCACGGCTCAAACATTCAGACAGGGGACGGGGGGGCATGCCGGGTCCAGCATGGAACAACTTGACTATCTTACTCCTCAAAACGCCCGTGTGCCTCCCTGACAGGACATGGTCAGGTGTCCGGTCCCCTTTCACAGATGGACGGTGCTCCTTCGGGTCTGAGGCTCAGAGCCAGCCTCTGGGCTGCCTCCCCCCCCCCTCCTGCCAGTCCCAGCTCTCCCTGGGCAGAAGACCGGCACAGTGGCCAGAGGCTCCCAGCTTCCGGAAATAACTGCATCATCCACGACATCCACCTCCAGGTGCCCCCCCCCCATCTACACGTGTGTCCTTTCTTTGCTTTGTTTTGCCTTTGATAAATGTGAGATAATGGAGTTTTTGGAGGGCAAAAAAAATATAAATGGAAAGGACCAAAAATAAAGATTAATCAGTTCATTCTGAAACCAGTTCACAAGCCTGGCACAAGCACAGCATTGGAGGATGGTGATGGTTATAAATCACCCAGATATGATTCATCATTAAAGCAGCATTTCACCAAAATTATCATTCAGTAACAAGGAGACAAAGACGGTGTGTGTTTGTGTGTGTTGGACTGCTGTCCTTGAGTTCCTGGCAGATGAGATGGATGAGTTGTAATTACGCTGATGGGAAGATGATCGGAGGAGTGAAAGAAGAGGAGAAACAAGGTTGCGTGTGTATTTGTCCTTGTAAAAGAAGTTGGATGCGTGCGTGTGCATATTTCTGATCTGACTATTATGACGAGGCGTCAGGTGAAAGCAGGAGGAGACGGTTTTAACTTTAGAAGCAGAATCAAAGCAGACAACATGAGGACTTAAGAGGGTCAAATGGAAAAACTGCCTTTGGTCCATCTCTGGGTACCGACCAGGGCTCAAAACGGAACTGGCTGATCATTTACCTGAATAGTAAAACAACCTACAACCTGAAGTGCTGCAGAGCAGCATGTATGTGCCATAAGGATCCCCAAACCAGGAACTGGGAGAACCGCACAGCTTTTGTTTACCATGGACTGCTTCTATCAGAAGACTATGCTGTAACATAATCTTAAGCTGCAAAACCACAGGATGGATACAAATAAAAATGGAAGAGAACACAAGCGTGTTGAAACTCTTGTTGGAACAATGGCTGGGTGAGGACTGGGTTGTTGGAAAAGCCCAGTTTTTCCCCCTTTCGACCCTTTCCAAGACTTTAAATGAAAACGGCAGCCCGTTTCTAGGGTTGGCATTTGTCATTGATGGTTCACGTCTGACAGATCTGCACTCCCATCACATTCAAGTGTTCTCTCCCAGCCGAATGGGGAGAAGAAGGAAGTAATGAAACCATGACGGCCTGTCAGGAGACAAGTTAATTATCTCTTATCACAGGATAGCGAGCTGATATCTTCGGTTTCCATCTTAATTACCATGCCACCCTAAGATAACAAATGTTATAGACTTAATTATATCATCTGCAGACATTAAACTGGAATATCCAGAGGTAGACCTTTGAGGTTTCCAAATACAGATTATCTGCAGACAAGCGTTTCTCATGTGTGGTATTTTAAGTCCCAAAGCCTTATGTATCAATGCAATCATGGCAGAATCAGACAGAATTAAGCTTTGTTTTTTCCCGGGACAACTTTAACGTGCCACTTTATCAAAATGATGCACTGTGCTCTCAAGAGATCCCCATTATGTGAAGATAAGGCCTTAAAAGGGGACAATACTCAGATATGTAGGCAAGTGAAGCACGCTGTTGACTGGTTACAGCACCAGATGTTACAGAGCAACTGGAGATAATGAAAAGCACTATTCAGACCAGAGGTCCGGCTCTGGTTGCTTTTAAAGGCAGTGCATCAAAAGTGGATGTGCAGAATGCCGCAAAGCTCGCAGCCACACACTGTTTAGGAAAACATGCGATGACAACACTTATCTGCCTTAATCACGCTGAATTAAAGCAGTTACTCCGGCGTTGTGCTTTGTTTTGTTCATGGTGGCATGAAATATAAAGCTATTACTCCCCAATCAGAGCTTAATTATGTCAATTATTGTGTGATGATAATGAGTGCAGCTCATATTTCGTGTTCTAACCCCAGAGATGAGGACTGATTAATGAAACGCAGTTAGAGACCATGAGAGGAAAGGCTCGTGGGCTCTGAGCTGCATCCACAAAGGCTGCCTGGAGACAGACAGGAGCTCCAAAGAGAGCGGAGCAGAAATGATAGCCCCAATCACAATCAGCGTTTCATATTTGGGATATAAATCACTGTCTCAAAGTCATGCAGGAGTATTAGAAGAAGAAATGTGAAAACAAAACTGTCTTAGCAGAGGAAGATGGTTTGGGATCTCACAGAGTTATTAAGGTTTGATTGTGTATTAATTTTGTGTTTTTGCCTTCTGCCTTAGTTTACCAGTCTACAGCGTTTACAGTTTCCTGTACAGGAAGGGGTCGGTACTGACCGTCACGCCGCTGTCCGTCTGCGTCTCCCTGTAGGTGAAGTTGCAGACGGCCCAGGCCAGGTAGTAGGTGGACATGCGCGGCGTCCGGGCAAAGCGATTGGTCACCCAGCCGTCCTCGTCCGACAGCAGGCTGTGCTCCACCGGCATGTTGGAGAGCGAGGTGTACTGAGGGTCGTGCCGGAGGCTGAGGGAGAAGGTGGCCTTGTAGACGGGCTCGTCGAAGCAGGGGAAGGCCTTCCGGGCGTGGATGGGACTGAACTGAGTCACCGCCAGGTAGCTGGGGACGGAAACAGAACACCAGCCCGTCACAAGACTGGAAAACAGAAACCTAAATAAAGCATGGCAAAAAGAGGAGGAGTGAGGTCTGGAGAATTTAATTTGACCCGACTGGACTCTGGGCTCAGGTGGTGATCAGTGAGAGAGAAAGGACGAGGCGCCAAACACCGAGGGTCCACTAATGCCCAAACTCCGCTTTCCTCATGAGGGGAAAACCAAATCATGTGTGGGTTTTTTTTTTTTTAAAAAGCTCTGCTCTTTCCACACCGAGGCCTGAGTGGCTGAGCGGGGCTCTGGGAGGATTCCCGGCGGGCTGCTTAGAGTCAGGTCGCTGCTGCCGGGAGAAACAAAAGGCGCCTGCTCTCATGGAAATCTCAGACCAATTATCACAAGTCGTTGCTGAGGTCTGCGCTGATCCCGGTACGAGCTCCTCTGTGCTCCTGGGCCAGAAACACACTCGAGTGGATGCGTGAACTACTTCAGCCGCATCACGCCGGTTTATTTGCTCTGCGAGTACAGATTTCTTGTTCACAGATTTCTTGTTTCACCCCTCCCAAACTGTCAAAGGGGCACAAGACAGTCAAAGTCCAGCTCCAATGTACATTTTAAGTCCTCTGACACAGAAACAAAAGCTGATCTAAAAGCAGAAAGTGGACCGTACAATAACTTTATATCTACGACGTAAAGATGTGCCGAGAGGCTGAAAAGCTCAGGCCTATATTTTTCCAAAGAAACAGTGACTGAACTGTTTTTTAGAATAAAAATGCCCCATCGGTAGCATTTTGTCGCCCACACAATTCCCAAAGCAGGGGCAAACAGAGAGGACGGATATCAGTTTAAGTGGTATGATTGAGAAAAGCTCTTTTACAGACTGTACGACTGAATGTGACATCTAAAACCAGAAGTTTATGATATTTACATTATAAATCCAAGATCATTTTAACCTGTTTAATTGGAAAACATGTCAAATCAATTAAGTGCACCATTAAAAAGTCTTCATTTATGGTCGATTTACAGTTTAAAAGCAATAACTGTCTAATTAAACCAAGTCATGAGAGGAAGTCTGAAGGTTGCAATGGCAGGAAGAGGCTTGTTTTAGTGTGGACTGTAGAGCACAGCCTCACCTCTTAAGAACAAAGTACATAAAGTACAAATATGAACCACAGAGCAAAGTATGAGCTGTTCAACACTTCTGTCATTCTATTTTGTCCACATTGAAAAAAGGAAATAAAAAATTAAACTAAAGGTTTTTACAGAGGTCCAGACTGATTCCTGATCACAGATGGTTATTTCTGTCAGTTTTTTTACATTCAGCTGAACCTCATCGCTCTGATTCTCTGGGGAGCATCGGAGTCTGCTGACGGGGGCCGGGCTTTTGAGTGGCACGAGCTAATAAGAGGAACAGACTGAATGGGATCTCTCCAGTCTAGACTGGATTAGCAGGAGATGCAGCAACTGTGGGCGTGGATACGCTGGTTCTTAAGTTAATAACTTATCACAGTGTGTAATAACCGGCAGAGAGGATGGCAAATTTAATATCTGCAACCTGATCTGGGAGAACAAGGAGTGTGATTTGTTCTGAAAAGTCTAGATCTGATGACAATAACACAAGTGAGGTGCTGTATAATGCTGACTGAGCCAAGAAGCTCAGTGTCTGCTGCAATCAGAATGAAGTTACCCAAAAGAAGATCTGCTGAACATCGGAGGGTGAGACACTGGGGACAGTTTTTTTTGTTTTGTTACTTTAAAAATCAAAACACATTAAATCAGCAAGGTGTCCACACATCTGTCCGTCAGTCAGATGTTTGGCTACCAGAAAAAAACATCACTTCCATCAGATTCAGAGTACAGATATGACTAAATCTGTTTTTTATACCCAATTTAGAAAATGTGTGAGTCAATAAAACTGATTCAAACTGATTCAAACAGAGCAACAAAGGGAAGGTTCATATAGATGACAGGCAGTTTAGCCGGAGGACACATGGATGGACCTTCTGGGGCCAGTGGGGCTTGACCCTCTGTAGCCCTGGCCGAACCGGCAGAGCACGGCTTCAACAGTAAAACCCCCAATTACACTCAAGTCCTATTGCTTCTGAAAGCAACTTTTCATCCGTAAAAGTATCAGAATGTGTCAGATTTCAGTTGTAGTCAGAGGACCAACTCACTGATGCCCATCCAGGTCCCATTTTCAGTCCAGCTGGGTCCTTTCTGTGGCTTCTCCATTTCAGGAAATCCTATTTCCCCATTTAGTTTTTTATTTTATTTGATTTTTTCCACTTTATCTTTCCTCCAAGGTCTTTCTCGCCATTTTTTTTTTTCTCTTTCTTGACCCCTCTCTCATTTCAGATCACAAGTCTGTGTCAATATATCTGATACCTGGGGTGGGTCCAAACCATCATCATCTCCACAGGGAAAATGGGTTTTTGAGGCAGGCAGAGAGGAAAAATGACATCTGTGGCAGCCCTTTTCCACCACAGCTGCTCGTAATTCCGTTGAGCAAAATGCTGCCGCCAGCATTTAATTTCACATTGGTTTAATTCAGCCGCTGCATCTTAAATCAGTGCCAACTGTTCAGGTGTTTGGATGATCTTATAATAATGATAAGAAAAATAATAATAGTGACAGGAAAAGACCTCCAGCAATTTGCTTTGGTCAAGCTGGCCAAGAGCATCTCCACTAATATTTTACAAGAATTCTTTCAACACTTTTTCAGCTAGGCTCGACAGAAACTCACCGCCAAAACATCTAGTCCACCAAAACATACAATCCACATAAAATCCAGATTCCAGATGCCATTTGCTAAAGAGCCCTTCTGATCAGCAGTTAAAGTTTGTCCAACTCCTTCCTATTCATTTCTGAAAAAGCCCTGGGTTATTTATATGCTTACTGATGATCTTTATATCAGTAAGAAAAAGGAAATATTCACATTCGTGTAGACGGCGCCGTTACAACCCACAAATCGAGAGGAGCTAAACATTCTGTTTTAAACCACCAAAATTTGTTCTACTGGGATAAATAAACAAACAAA
>CAJRST010011113.1:927908-954696 GCA_907169785.1 Menidia menidia | reverse complement strand
CCCCCCCTCATTCATTTTCAGAACATCAAACTTCACTCTTTAGGAGGCATTTTGTGAAACTTTTATTTTTCCATTTGTCAAACTGTTATCTGCAGCATTTTTCTGAGATACAACTAAAGAAATGGGAACAAATGAGTCTCTGACAGGCTGCTTGTCAGACATTAAAATGGTTATTTGGCAGGTTGCTATATTCTGACACAGCCCTGAGTCATCCTTTTAGTTAGGCTTCTTTTAGCGCTTCAATGATTCATGACAATATTTAAGTTGTTAAATCAGAGAAAAACAAGCAAAAGAAAAATGACTGAGAAAGCAGAAAATGTGCAAAGGAGAAACTGAATAGGGGCTTAATAGCCCTTTGGAAGACTACACATCCTGAGCATGAACAGAATGCTTGTATAGGATGTCCTGCCCGCTCCACTTCCCCATACATTAGCTGACTATTGATCGGACCGTTCATCGTGATGAGCAGGAGACTGACAGCCAGCAGGTCACTCAGTCCCTGCAGCAAAGCCTGGAACGATCCTGCATTGTACTGGTTTGACTGGGAAATGACAGCCTCAGCTAAATCAAAAGCCACATTTCACAGCTTGATGTGGATGGATCCATTCTAAGCTTAAACGGTGTGCATAAGTGTTTATTAATTCTCCATTTCTCAGCCTTTAAGCATTTAAGTCCATCCTAGGGTTTATGCAAACTCTGGATATTAAGCGAATCACAGCAGAGCATGTGTGCGTTTGTGTGTGTTAGCATTAGCCGCACCGCTGCAGCAAGCTAATCCTTGTACCAACAGAGCTTTGTGTGTACAAAGCTCTGTTAGCACAAACATACGCTCCTCGGGGTATTATGGGAACAGTCTGTCAACACAGACACTGCAAGACTGACATTTAGCAGCTTTATTTCCTGGATATAATTATCTTTGAAAAGTTATCAGGAGCGTTCTTGCACCTTATTACTTTGCTGAGTAGTGATCAGATTAACACATGACACCTTTCGATTCCATTTTTACTCAGTTTCCATTAAAGAGCACAAATCTGAATTTCACAAATAATTAACAGAACAGACTCTACGGTTCTTCCAGGACTACTTCTCAGAAATCCACTCAGCCTCGTTGCTTTCACACGACCACATTATCCAGTCAACAGCTCGCCTTGAAACGACACAAATCAGGTTACACACAAAGCCGAGAGCATCCAGGTTCCTCTCAGCTGCTGCATTTAACTTTAACTAGCAGGTTGTTGTGTTGTGATCGATCTCTGCTGGTCCAGCAGCAGCCGTATTGATCCAGAATCGATCTGAACAGCAGCTGCCAGAGAATATAAGACCCTCTAATGGGGAAAACAAAATGACTAAATCTGATTGGTGCCGCGTACCAAAAATTCTGCCAGAGAGAAAGTATGAGAGTAAACATTTGCCATGCTTTGAAACGTCTTAATACTTACCAGTAATCTCTGAACCTTCAACAATAACTATCCTGCTCTGTTCAGGAATCCTTCAAATGCATAGCACCCAGGACATTTGCCCAATAATCATCCATGTTGGATGAGGGTTTAAACTACAACGTCCTGGTAGCAATAGCTATTTAAGATTTGGATCTCTGAGCGAACTTTGACTGGCATGAAGGACATGAAGTGTTGAAGCTTTGTTATGATTCTATGCCATTCCAGCTTGCTGTATGGCTTCGAAAGCCCACAGTCTGCCACATTTTAGCTTCAAAATGCGCCACACGCTTTCAATGCTGGACGGGTCGAGTGCTCATTTCCCCACAAAGCCATGCTTCTGTAACATGCCAGATGTGGCCTGGTATTGTCAGCCTAAAATGAAAGTGATTGCATGGATGGCAGCGTATGTTGCTCCAAACCTGTCCCTCTAAACAATGATGGAGCCTTCACTAATGTGCAGGTTACCCATGCCATGGGCAGAATCGTCTCCACACCTCTCTAACGATCATTATGATTGTTATTTATCCATTTTCTATTTTTCTCCAATGTTTAATCTTTGCAAACATCTCAATTTAATCTACTTTACAAAGTGAATCTCCCCAGTATGGATTAATAAAGTTTTTTTGGGAACTATTTCTAACATAAGCCCACGCCAGCCCAATGCTGGCTGTGAACTTTAGTAAGGCCGAAGCAGAAAAAGGAGCCTTCAGAAAGTCAGTGAATGCCTGTGTTACACTTTCCCTCTTTTCCTGAGTCCATGAGTCAGATGAGGCCAGTGCAACCAGCGCCGATTTGAAATCGTAGCTTGCAGATGAAGCGGCCATTTAACAGGATGGTTTTCAGAAGCATTCCTGAATGCACGCAGTAATGTCCCGCACAGGATGATGTCAGTGTCAGGGCCCGTTAGGGATTTAGGCTCATAGGCATTATGGTTGGTTTTCAGGGCTGCAGCTTTAGTACTGTATTTCTCCAGTTTTCCTGTGTCCTCTGGTGCTATAATGGACTGTAGATGATTACATCCCTTCATAGGGTTAGGGTTAGGGCAAGTGACAAACTGCCATTCCCCCTTTTCCAATGTTTCCCTGTCTAGGCATTTCTGGAGCGTGTTGCAGGCTTAACAACAACAACAAAAACAATCAAATGTATCTATTTGAACATAAAACAAGACTTTATAGTGTATTCAGTTGTGCATAGGTTGAATAACATTTGCAACTCCCTGAGAATTGGGGTATGTTAAACTAGAAATCAGTTAAAAGACATCCATTTTAGCCACGTTGAAGGAAGATGTGATTAAAAAAGGCCAGATCCCAATTAGGACCGACCAGGGAATGGGAGAATAAAAAAAACAAACCAAAATAAAAAACTGTAATACTTAGGGAAACATTTTACCACTGTTAACACTCAGCGTAATTAAATAATTGTTCCCATTTGTTGTAGTAAATTAATTAAACATCCACTCATTTATTCTGAACCACTTAGATTATATGTGATCACATGCAGGAACTACTCTCCCCCCCCCAACCCCCCAAAAAGGTGCTGTAAAGGGCAGGAAAGTCTTTCAATAGAATATTCAAAGGTGATCTGAACTTACAGGCTTCATTACAGAGGCATAAGAGAGTCTGTCCACCCAAAAAAGTACTAGTGACCAAGTTCAAAATGTATACGACCTCTAGTGGTTATGAGGGCAAATGCATGATTAGAGCACGCTGGCATGCATGAAGCTGATAACCATTTTGTATGAATTTCAATCCCAACTATCAGGGCTTTGCAAACCTGCTTCATTTTTTCCTGATCAAGTGATCGGAAAATAGCAAAAGTTTGGATTAATGCGTTTTGTTTATATGTAAATAAGGCAATCAAGAGAGGTGTGTTCAAGGACTGAGTCGTATTAGCAGTTACACTCAACCACAGGCTAGTAAAGTACTGTCATTCACTCAACTTAAGATTTGAAGATTAAAAAATAAACTGCTGTCATATGTTGGCATTGGAAATGTGTCACTTCCTCATTCAGAACCATTTGAGTGGCATTTGCTCCAATATGGAAACTCTCCACAGAAACGCAGCTTGTGAAGGTGGTAAATGTAAAGATGCAGATATGGGTTGTGTTTCAGGGCATGGTAAATGACTGGGATGGCTACATAAATTAGAGGACTTCCTGCATAATTTCCTGTGAATTCAAACTGTGCCCCTAGTGTTCAACACACAAAAATGCATTTCTTTAAAGACTGTTGAACCCTTTTCCAAAGCAATGGGAACCATGTTTGGGCAGCAAAAGCAGCAATTACAGCTAACGGGTAACAGTAACAACAAACATGGACGGGAAGTGAGGAGGTTGTGCTGCCCTGTGAGTAATCCATTCATTCAAACACGTATGAATGACTAACCACATATTCTGTTTGTTTCCAAGCCCCTCACCATTTCAGCAGGAGCGCTGGTTAAAGGCATCCACAAAGTGGTTTCTGCTTTCTGGATTACTCGAGAAACATGTTTGTGGCACACTATGAGGAACATAGCAGTTATAGAGAGCTTTTTTCTAACAAAGGAAACATGTTTACAGATGCAGTCAAAGTCTGGTGTGCTCCAAAAACAGTGCATCCTGACACAAGCATGCGCACACATTTTCATGTGGCTCGTGCAAAGTGCTGAGAAGGCCTTTGCTTTAGCTGTATTTTCTCACTGAAATACACCAGTAACTCAGCAGATCAGATCCCAAGTGACAAAGGGCCACACTGAGCCAGCAAAAGTCCGTTCTGTTAATCAATCATAAACGTTTTTTTGGAAAAAAGTCAGATGCTGATAAAACGCGCAGAACCACTGAGTGAGCTCCCAATGCGCACGTTTGGGAGGACGTGGGAACGGCTCAGAGGCTTATGGGCGATTCGTGAGGAGGGAGCTGGGAGCGTGCTCCGATGGGTGGAACAGGCTCCAGGTTGTGTGCACACACAGTGTGTGTGTGAACTAATCAGTGCTGTGGATGTGAGCATCTGACCTTTCCTGGTCCAACCACCTGCTGCAGCAGGAACAACAACAGCGTGTGTGTGTGTGTGTGTGTGTGTGTGTGTGTGCGCTGTGGCGTGCGTACCGTCGCTCTTTCTGAAGCGTGTAGGAGCTCCTGAAGAAGCCCAGCAGCTCGTCCTCGATGGCGGCGTCGAAGCTGATGTTCAGACGGTAAACCCTCATGGGCTTCATCTCACGGTGCAGCACCACCACGTACATCTGATTGGCCGGGAAGGGGAAGTGGCGGTGGATGCGCATGACTCCGCCCCCTGGCCGGTTGGAAGGACGGCCGCCGGCTCCACCCTCTGCGGTGACCGACACCCGGTCCACCTTAAACGGAGGAGGAAAAGTGATTAGGGTGATGACCCAAAGTGACACATAGAAACAGAGAACTGCTTCATGAGTGAATGAGCTGTAGAAGGCGTCTCAGGAACTGAGACACATAGCAGGTATCAACTACAGTAAAAAAGAAAGTTTCCTTTTTGTTTAAGGTATCAGGATATCAAGAAGGCAGTCAAAATACATTTTTGGATGAACATAACAGATTATGATGCCCTTTATTTGAAAGAAAATAATATTCCAGTGAACTGGAGGAGCAATTGTCAGATGACCTTTGATGCCTCCTTCACCCTGGGCCATCTAAGACCATTTCCAAACTGTCTGGGGTCCGTCATTCCACAGAGACATAGATTATTCCCAAGCGGAAAACATTCAGAAAAGCTGTGAATCTTCCCAGGAGCGGCCGGCCCAACAGACCCAAAAACTACATCTCAGACTCCATAGGCCTCAGTTAGCATGTCAAAGGGTGTGACCTCTCAAGAAGTCTGAACACACAGCAATGCCACTGCCCTGTGGTAGGTAAAAAAACAATAAACTGATAAGTATTAGATTAGATACTACTCAAAACGATGCCATCAGACGCCCTGCATCAAATGATGCACGTTTATTCCGTCCACATAGCAACTGCTGGAATATAATTATAATTTCTCACTAATCTACTTGAACTATGAGACACAATTTCAAAAATTCCCTCTAAAACCTTTGTGGCAGCAAAAGGTTTGAGATCCAGATCTTTTTTGGTGACCAGAAGAGCCCACGTCCGCGTGGCGCCCTGAGATGAGTGCCGTCACAGAGTCTGCTCCTCTGAGCCCAGCACCATCACCTCACAGCCAGTCAGGTGGAGGCTGTCGCTCTGCAGCCCCAAATCCACAATCAGGCATTTTGTCTGAGTGGTGGACACGTTGCCATGGCGATGGGACAAGGGCCATGTGTTGGAAAAAAAGGTTGTTCTTTTTCAAAAGTGAGAAGTTTCGGAGGCGAGTCGGTATCAGAAACCAAACCTCAGCAGTGCTCCGATGTCAGCTTGCCCAAATTCATCAGTTTATTTCTTCTTTTTTTTATTGTGAATTTAAACTGAGCATATGAAGAGAAACGGGAGGCAGTCACTAAGATCTAGGCTGACAGAGAAACAGAGCACCTCTCTCATTAAAGGTCCCAGAGAGCCTCACGGGTGCTTCCCCGGCTCCGGGCTGATTAGGCCCAGCTCAGGTTCAAGTCCAGAGGGAATTTGCTCATAATTAAATCAAATGTCACCAAAACTCACGGCGCCCAGAAATTATCAAAGCTAGCAGGTGCAGCGTAAGTGGGAGAAGGATGTGAGAGATATGCCAGTCAAGCACTCGTGTGCACCCACACAGTCCTGAGAGGAGGTCTAATCAGCCCCCGAGAGCCAGAGCCCCTCTGCGGGTCATCTCTGTGGGTGGACCGGAGTGCATACTCAAAAATAATATCAAAAGGTCTGAGCCCCTTAAACAGGGTATTTTTCTGTGAAATGAAGCAATGAAAACAAGGCCTTTCTTTCAAAAATTAATCATCTGTCAAATGCAAAGTGAATGCAGAGTGGGTATGTATGAGCCGGTATTATACATAACCTGAAGGAGCAGCGAGTGTTTGGGGAAAAGCTGGTGCTTCATTAAATAGCTTTCCACTGTTGGGCCTGGGTATCGCCGGCTAACACATAACAGACACGTCTCACCAGAACTGATTCACGCCGCCGCACTTAATCCTACATGATGTGGTGGAGACGGAGCTCCTCCAGTAAGACGCCGTGGTCAGAGCTTTGTGTCCGCGAGACACGCCACTATTGTGCTCTGCTGAGAGGAACAAGGCGGCACGGAACAGCAAATCCATCCTGCGCGTTTGCCAGTTGGGTTGAAAACAAGAGCGATGCAAAAGGACCGGCACTTTGCCAACGGCACCGAGGACCTGCGCTTACAGACAGATGCTTGTTCAGGATTTAGCTCCAAACGTGGTGAAGACTCAGACAGGAGGATCAATGTTTCAATCCATCTATTCAGTTAGGCTTTCAGGGAAGCATTTAACCTTCTTTAATCAAAAGAAGAAGAGTACCAGTCACATTGGGTACGAACATGGTACAGTGTGTCCTGAGCTTTTAATGGAACCGTGGACTTCATTTTAGCTTTAAGCAACTAAAAGGATTCTTTTCCAAACCATAGCGGAATACTTTTAATGCATAAATAGGTAAAACAGTATTAGAGGAAAAATAGGCCCCAAAAAAAAGGGAATACAATCAGCCTCTCGCGCCACATCGTTTAGTTTGAATCAGCAAACATGAACGGTTACAAGCTGCTCTGTAGTGTGGTGGACAACAAGAGCCACAAATTACTGAATGGAAAGCTGATAAACACTCTCAGAACCGACTCAGTCCCTGAGCACAGACAAAAGACATCCCAAAAGTTAATACAAGTCACTAAATGACATTACCTACTTTGCCTCGCTGGCCGTGATGTGCATGCAGGGCCTACAAACACATTCATCCAAAATCAGAGCACAAACACCTGATCCGCTTTGCTCCCAACCACCAAACCCCCTAATACGGGTCATTAGGACAGCCGGCGTTAGAGCTGTGGTGTGTTCTAGCCACCGACTGCTGACGTCGGCCATGACTCAGCAGCTCTATCAGATGGCTCAACTCCTGTGACTCGTGACACCATACTGGACAGCCCGGACCCAGAGGAATGCAGGAGTCTTTTTCTCACATCTGGACTGCGAAAGGGCTTAAAGGCAGCCATGGAGGGATTCTATTGATCTGAGAGGATGCTCTCACTACAAGGTCAGCTTGAAGTGATGTTAAAACTGAAGATTCATATCACATATGTAAAAGCCCAAAACTGGATGGATGTAAATACCAGCCTTTTCATGCTAAAGCAGCTTTCTTAATGATTTGCACTCTGCCCTAACATTCATTCATCCATCGTCTATGCGGCTTATTACTAGTCAGGCCATCGGGGCTGCAGCCAACCCCAGCTGTCCCAGAACTCTGCTCCACTGTGCTCCTTCAGCCTCTGTACGTTTCCCATACAAGTGCTGCCAGTTTCCCCTTACCTGCATGGCTAACTACACTTTGAATGGTTTCAAAGAAAAACACTTAAAAGCCTCATTTTGCATTATTGTAAACAAAAGTAAAGGCAGCCTACAAACAGCAGAAAGAAGGGTCTGGAATGAAACGTGGAATATGGTTTCTACAAATAGGAATCAAACCAGGGTCACTTGTTTAATTTAA
Organism: Menidia menidia; assembly: GCA_907169785.1. Classification (NCBI taxonomy): domain Eukaryota; kingdom Metazoa; phylum Chordata; class Actinopteri; order Atheriniformes; family Atherinopsidae; genus Menidia; species Menidia menidia. The sequence continues at coordinate 946,677 of CAJRST010011113.1, read as the reverse complement.
GTCTTGCATTCGTTACGTTCAGAATAAAATCTGCAGCCTGAATATTAAGTCTGGAACCAAAGAAGTCTCACAGCTTGAATAATGATAACCGGGAGGCTGCAGCGCTTCTATTTTCACATTTTCCCTTGATGAACCGGACTAAAATTAGAATGGAAGTTTTGAAGAACACAACCTAATAGTTGAAAGCTTAGTGTAAGTAAGCTGTTGGCCGGCTGTCTGCACCTTCACTGGGGTGTCAGATCCGCTAACCGGATCAATCCAGACGAGAGGAACGAGGCCATGGTTGTTAGGAAAAATAAATTAATAAATCAGCATAGATTCCATTCTCAAAGCTGCTCGTCTCCTTTCTCCTCTATGATTTAAGAGATTGGAACAACCAACACTCACGGCCGCAGGACAGGAGAGCGAGGACTGAAGAAAGCATAAATTAAAGTGGAAAGCCCTTCTGCATGTTCATTATCAGTGACATGAGCTCAAATCATTGGCTGCCTCCGGGCCTGAAACGGGTCCAGGAACCCACCGAACAAGGGACTTTTTTCTTTTCTGTTTAAACGCTCTGATATCAGAGACAAGTATATTTTTATTTGAATCGGTCAGAAAGAGCCTGTCATTGAAAAGAAAGTGTTTTTTTCCCCCGTGATGCATCCATATGACACATGACACATTTTGGCTGGTGGGCTCAGACATCTTGAGGCTTTTCTTCTCATTACGCATCAGCTATGAGGAGCCCGCCGCCCAACAACACCTCCTAATTCAGCCAGCACCAACACAAAGCAGGCTGTGGGGCTTTTAATTGCCTCTTCCCAAAGTGGACAGATTTATCCATCTCTCACATTAGCCTGGATGACCGGCGTGAAAAGCCCCCCGCTCGGGCCTTTCTCCGAGGCCTTCCCTCCCAATCCGGGCTGAAGCAGCAACTTTGGCGGTTAATTAGGCTTGTTAAGGAAAGCTCCGAGGCCAAATCCGAGGGTAAACATTATTCATTTGAGTTGTTTTAAGCACTGCTCAGACCGCAGGGAGTTTTTCTGGCAGACCGGGTTCAGGTGTTTACATTAGCAGGGAGATATACCTGTCTGTGATGCTCTGTCTTATTGTGTCTTTTAACATTAATTATGGTAATATAATTCTTCAAAATCAAAGAAAAACTTTTTTTAGACAGGTTGCCGTATCCTGATTTTTTTTGTAGCCGTCATTAAAAATATAATTAATAAATACATGTATTTTCTTTCTTCCAACATGGTCCAGCGGTTCTTGGGTTTAGGAAAAAGATTAAGAAAGCTCAGAGGCTTCTTTCCTCAACACTTGACCAGTTCTCATCACAGCTCCTCTCATGATACTTTCCAGCAGTTCACCCAATTAGGAAAGTTGCTTAGCATAAAAGACAACTGGGCTGGACCCCAAGTGACACCCAGAGGAATTCGACTCTGCTGAATATTCACTCATTAGTGAAATTAACAGGAAAATCTAGTACGTTTTCATCGCTTGCCTCATTTTTCTGCGTTTTTTTTCCCCCTTTTTTTTTTTTTTTTAAATGGACCCTGATTCTCGTCTTACGTTTCGGTCTTCGGCCAGGTGGAGAGCAGAAGTTCTGTTAAAGTAACACAAAATGGGGAGAAAAAGATTCATTTCTAAGAATGAGGTTGTTTGCATTCGACCGGTCTCATGACTACGTGTGGTCCGCAGAGCTGAAGGTCACCAAGTAAAGCCTTCACCATTCTCTCAACTCTTAATAAAAAGAGAAATCTAAAGATAGTCTTGTTTATATGAACAGAAAATTAAAGGAATACAAAGCTAAAATGGGTTATGCTCCAATGGGAATGTGGAACAGGTCTGACCACCCTCCAAACTATTCAGTCATTATTATTCTAGTTTATTTGGGCCATTTAATTACTTTAATTACACAAAGTTCTTGTTTTTTGTCCCCAAATCTTGCTCTAACTTCAAACTTTTGATAGCATCCAGAGTTCGTTGCCCAGTTTGACACCTATGAGTGCTGGGACATTTCTCAGGGTATCAGGGAGCATTTTAGATGGTCCCATCATCAAACTGTGCTTACTTTACACCTCCAAAATCTATGTTTCCTAAGTGCCGTCCCAGGTGTGTGCTGGTGCGTGTGACCTACCTCCAGCCGGTCGGCGTGCAGCACGATGAAGCGAGTGGCGTTCAGGCACTCCAGCTCGACGCTGACCTCCCCGGAGAAGGTGAAGTTGTCCATGTAGACGGCGAGCCGCAGGTCATAATGCCGGGGCCGCACTGACCCCGGCAGCCGGGAGCTCCTCCACGGCTGGACGCCCTCCTCGTCCCCTCTGTCCCCCAGCCGCTCCCCCCTGCTGCCGTTCAGCCTGCCCGCCCCCCTGGAGCCCATCTCCCCGCCGGCCCCTTTGCGCTCGCGTCCGTCGCAGTCCTCGAAGCGGAGGCTGAGCGCCACGGCGACCGCCGTGACCACGATGAGGGTGAGGATGGACAGGGCGAAGCCCAGCACCAGGCGCTTGTGCACGGTGATGTGGCGCTCCGTGGTCCGGGGCCGGACCACCACCGACTCGGCCCACTGGTCGGAGAGGCCGCGGCCGTTTCGCATGGCGCCCGGGCTGCTGTCGTTTAATCCCATCTAGCCTCGAAACGTTAGAGGAAATGGCAACAAAGTGTTCCCGGAGCTCAAAGTCAGAGAGAGAATGCCAGCAAAGAACTCACTCATTTATTCTCAGGTCAGATCCCAACGTGTTCACAGGTCTGTTGGTCTGGATCCGAGAGAGGTTCTGAGCCCAGGCAGCTTCCTGGTCCAGCCGTTTTGTCTCTGAACAAAACCCGAACCCTCACCTGGCCTCTGCCGCCTGCTGGGAGCGTCCTTCAGCTCGGATTCCAGAGGGGAGAATCAACACCGTGGCCCTCCTCACATTTCAGTCAACAAAAATGACAACCAGAAAGGATGCGATGGCCGCGCGCGTTTGGGTTTTGCGGTGGGGGGAGGAAAATCAATGCTGCATGGCTCGGTTTCAGGAGTCCAGGGCACTGAGAGGAAGAAAGAGGAGGAGGAGGGATGCTGTTGAGGATGTGGCTATACAGTGAGCGTACCATCCATAGGCTTTCACAGGAAATCAGCTGTGTAAGCTAAACTCTAAACCTCTGCAGATAGGTGGGAATAAAGCCTGGTATGCACAGAAACCAAAGAGGACATCAATTTAGCTGGACTCTCTTGCAGATACTGCATTAAAAACAACAAATATTACGACGATCCTCAGTTTGAACTTCAGAAATTGGCAGCCGAGGTACCTTCAATCACGGTAGAGTGTGGAGCCAACACAGGGGAGGCAAAGCGGCAGGTTATTATCCCCGGGTGAGCACAAAGTTAATTTGCTCGGTTTAAAGCTCCCTCAGACCTACAATAAAGGGTAAATAAACCCTCAGAACTCTGAGGGGATTCTTGTTATGATACAGATGGAGATCAGAACACCTCACAGAATATGAGAGGACACGCTATACCTATCAATTAGTTTCAGTGCATTTTGTGAGATGTTTTCTATTAGGCTTCAACAGACATTCAATATATGCACAAGTGTTTGTGTTAGATTCCAATTTCTTCAGAAGATTTACTTTGTTTGGAATGAGACTTCCCTCAAACTGAATCTGACCAGATGGGCCGTTTAAACTCGTCATAGTCTACTTCTAGAAACACTCAAGTTTGTTCGTTCAATATATTCAAATTTCTAATAACACCAGCCTTCCACTGGTGAGAAATGATGTCTGATAAGGGTAATAACTAACCGCTGTGTCTGTATCCCTATCCCGCTTCTGTCTTCTGGGGGTTAAGTGGATCATTTACAGCCAGCGTGGGGGTTTATTTCACCGTGGAGGAGATCATTCATTCTGCAGCCTACAAGCTCTAAACGACCCGGCTCTCCGCCTCATCTGGCTGCCGGATCCACGCTGACTGATATCCAAGGAAAGCATCGATTTAGTCCACCCAGAGTCAGCACGCCCCCTTAAATTAGCCGGATATTAATCACGAAGATAATCCAAAGTGTCCGTGGCCTTAGCTGAGTCCGGAAAACCCGTTTGAAAAGCAGACCCCGCTAACTTCTCCTCGCCGGCCGCCGTTGGAGAGCGGAGCCCGGGCCGGCTCCCGGCGGCGGTCGGTCGCTCCCCCGGGAGCGGTGGAGCCTCCTCGGGCGCTGATTCCTGCCTTATGGCGCCAGAGTTTACAGTTTTCTCTGGAAAACTGAGGATTTCCTCGGCAAATTAGGATGCACACGGCTTCCGTTTACCTGTGCTGTCCGTCTGTGAAAGCCTCCGGTGAGAGGCGACTGGGGTTACCGTCGGTCACTGGTCCATCTGGGACTGTCCCAGGATCCGTCACGCGGCCGTGAGAGCCGCCGACACCCGCCACACGTCAGAGGTATCCGCCAAAGGACGGCACGGGAGTTGTTCGCAGACTGTCAGAAATCCGTTTCTGGTCCAATAAACCGCCGGGAGTCCGTGGTAACAAACGCCGGGAGTTCCTATTAGAGCGCGAAGCACCGGGAAAAGCGCCGACCGGTCCGCTTCCACACCTGGACCCGGTTCGGTGCTAATTAAAACTCAGGTCCCCTTCACGCGGCAGTTCACGCGACACTTTCAGGACGGGTTCCGCTGACAGGAGCTCGGTCTGTGACCCAGTGTGGACGGCAAACGCCGCCAAAACACCCACCGGAACCGTGTCGACTCGGTCCACCGTGTCAGGCCAATTATCCCGGGTCGACGCCGGGCGCGAGCCCCGACGGAGTTCCGCCGTTAAACCCGGAACCTCCTCAACTTTCTCAGCCCTCAGAGAGCTGGCGGCGGTCCCTTCCGCAGGTCCGGACGGCGATGCCCGGCATCCGGCGGGCGAGCAGCGTGGATTCAGGAGGAGAGGCACGGCTCGCGCTCAGCTGCGTGCGAGTGCGCTCGCGAGGTGCGTCTGCACTTAGGCACGAGCTGCAGCTCTGACTGAGGCGCGCGCGGGACCGAGTGAGCGAGAGGCAGGGAGGCGGTCTGTTTGAAGCCGAGCCGCAGCCACCAAAGCGCACGTTCCAGTCAGACCGATGCGGAACGAACGTGCGTGTGCGCGCGCTCACGTTGTTCCATCGGCTCAAAGTGAGGAGCAAACGAACAAATGTGGTTTTCGTGATTGTAATGTTGAATTGCATCGAAACCAAAGCCAGATTTGGCACGGTATGAAAAAAAAACTTTACCATGTTGCTGCAAAATAAATAAATAAAAACAAACATTTTTCCATCTTTACAAATGCTTTCTCCAAGTTTTCTGTAATGTGCAGAAAACAAAGGTTCTAGCCTTGAGTTAGGCGTTTCTTTTCTCTCAAGATAACATGTCTGTGTAAAGTTAATTTGTTCAGTCTTTATCTCCATCCGACAGAAACTCAGCCCTCTTCCATTTACACAAATCAGTTCCTTTTCAGACTTTGCTTTTACCCTTCAACCAAATTCAGGATTTTTTAAATGGGATATTTTGATTACACTTATAATACAAGGAACATTTCATTTAAGAGGCAGCTTCATATAAAACACCATCCACTCTGAATGTGACATATTTATAGACATACATGTGTTGGCTAAATATAACAAGGTTTTACTTGAATGTGTAAATACAATGATACAGGTATATGAAAACAATTTACAGTTGTGTTCTTGAAGAATTGACTGATATTTTGGGTTAGCTATGCATAGTACTCATGCTATTTTTGTCAGAGTTTTGCTGAGTCGGGTTCTGAACTGGCCCAGTTGGCTAAGCGTGACAGGAACAATAAAGCAGGGATTCAGCAGTGTTCCCATCATAACTATTGTGCTTGATAACCCCCCCCCCCTCCACTCCTCTGTTCTATATTAATGTTAACAAGCAGCATTTTCTTGTGACAGATTCCTCTGTTGTGTTGCTGATGCTGTGTTAAAAAGGAGAGAACTTCTAAGTATAAGTCACGTTTCCTTGTTTGAAAACAGGTAAGACAAAGTGATAAGAGTATTTTTTCTCATATCTTTAAGGAAATTCTACAGTACCTCGATGTTCATGGGAAAGCTAAAGAATAAACAAACCTTGAAATCCTTAAGCAACACAACAGTCAACAGTTCAGAGAATAACATTTTCAAAACTCCAAGACAGCACTTTACAGACATTTACTGAAAATATATATATTTTTTTTAAAAAGAACTGACCCTTTTCTCCACTCTAGTCACAGTCAAAGTCATTGTTCTGTTTCCACATCAAAATGAAGAGGAATTCTGTTAACAGCTATTTGACTAAGTTTTAAGCTTTTTCAATTTGGATTTACTCTTTGGCATCTCTACAAATATTAAGTGGCACTAATCTGAAGTTTAAGATTCGGTAAGCATTCGTTTGTGTCTCCCTTTTGTCAGCTCGAGCTACCTTTTCTAACAAACCAGTTGGAAAAGGTTTTCCTGCCCAGCCCACTGCTGAAGGTCAGGTGTTTCCTCCCCGTTACCAAGGTGACATCCACTTAATCACACCCCCATCTGACTGGATGTTGACACAGGCTGCCAGGGATTTTATTGACCATCAAATGAGCCGTTAATGTTATGGTGATTCGCATGTTCCATGTGTGTTCATGCATGTGTGTTCAACACTAAATACCTTGTTTCAAACTCCCTCACACGGAAAGAGCTCAATATCCTATATGGTCAATATCTCTGACCAGTTGAAGGCTGGGGAAAGGTGCTGTCAGATAAACTGTATTTCATAGGGGTACGGGAGTCGCCCCTTTTCAGAGTTATGGGATTTATCTGCTCTTTGAAAGTCTCTGCTCTTCTCGCTCCTGGCTTTCCACCAGATTCTGGGAGCTGACTGCAAGGAATTTGTTGCATAGAGTCATTTCATGCCAGAATTTTCGTCACTCGGAAATTTGATTTGCTGTTTACCAGGGGATTTACGATTGACAGTGGATGACACAGCGTCGCAGAAACCACTAAAAGTGACCCCAGCTCATCCATCCACTCTATACCGTCACACAAAACCGGGTCATGGGGGAAAAAACAAGCAGGGGTCATTAAACTATTCTAACCTGGCCAGATTTTTTTGGGCCATTCCTAAAGGGGCACTTTTGTGATGCATGGTAAATCATGGTCCCCCCTAAAGCCTCTTCATTGTGAGACATGTCCAAAACACCACCGATAGGAGACTCCTTTCAATGCAGGAGAGCAGGGACAGAGAGGTGGTCAGGACCACGGTTGACTTGTAAATCTGAAGCTCTCACCTGTTGACCACAGCTCTCCTCATCAAGACAGAAGAGTATGTTACCAATCCAGCCGTCCATCTCCTGCTCTATTCCGCCTCCACTGGTTAACAACACCCCAAGACACCCAAAGCCTCCACCAGCCCACCCCAGAGGCAGAAATCCACCCTTTATCTCACAGCTGGAGGGGCTAATGGGAGGATGAAAGTTACACACTGCAAATGACACAAACAAGGTCCAAATTTGATCTGGCATGGCCCATAAATGGCAGCATTTGACCTAATATTCAAATGTTTACACTTCAGATTGGTCTATAGGTGCTGAGGAGACCCTCAATAGTGCAGTGACGTATAAGAAACAAAAAATATTTGCAATATTACGGCTTAATCTTTAACACTGAAGAGCAGCCGTCTCACAGAAGCTTGTGAAACCATTTTTTTCCCAAACCAAATGATCCTTTCACTGGTATTGTTGAACACCACAGAGGAATGTTGTGCACGTGGAAAAAATGTTAAGAGAAGTGGTTAAAAAAAGCATAATCTACACTGCCAAATAAATGTAGCCGATTCCAAATTTGCCTTCATACTTACGGACACAGAGTTTTCTCACAGTAGTTTGAGTTTCCCGTTTAGCTTTTCTTTTCGCTGTGTATTTATCTGTCCTAATTTGGTTCATCGCCACCAGTTTTCTTTGTTTCGCTGGTGCTTTCACTGCCGGCTACCAATTTCTCTGCTTTTGTTGTTTTGTTCTGCTCCTCTCTCAGACCCCTCACCTCGTTTCCTGTCGGGGGATGTTCTGCAGCCAGCACCGACTTTACCTGCCTGAACTTTGTCAAAACTTCTATTCATTCGTTTTTTTCTTTCCTGCCAGCTTTGATTCAGTCCATGAGTTTTTATTTAAAGTGGTTTTATTTAACCGACCGGTCCTCACTGCACTCAAAACTGGATGTCATTTGCTGAACTATTGGCAAAGAAAGGATTTCATGTACAGTATAGGTGGGCGGTGGCAGAAGAACCACTCAGAATGCAGAATGTGGCATTTCACAACTGTTTGTAATTGGATTATAATTGCAGATGCATTTAAGTGTACTTCCGTTAAATGCTGCATCTGGTAAAGGTTGAATTGGCTTCCGTTGCTTTATAGCTATAAAGGGCCGTTGCTCTTCGGGGGCACATAGTAAAAGCCTTTCTTTTTAAAAGGCCTGCCACATGTATAAAATGTCTCACACTGCCCCTGAACCATGAGCAACTGGTAATGCTGAAATGTAGGAGGAGATTTCAAACTTTAAACAGGGAAAAAATGATAAATCTATGCACATTATGAACATTCCATGAACACTGAATAAAAATAAAAAAAACCTACTCTGCATCTGAAAGAAAAAAAAAACTGGAAGACGATCCATGTTACTGTGGCAACAGCTCCCTGAGTCTCGTCTCTGGGTTGTGGTCTCTTCTTTCACCTTTATATCCTTCTAAGTCTGACATCTACATCATTCTATAAAATCATCCATGGTTTTCAAACATCATTTCAGTACTTTTCCTGTGACAGACAGCCAAACATGAACAGGTTTTCCAGTAAATGTTAACCAAAACTCGTTTCTATCGTCAAAATGAAGCAAAAACTGGAAAATACACATTTTTGTAAACAAACATTTTGCTAAGACACAGTTCCCTTCCTGTGCTTGTATACGAGGACAGTAACTGCCCAGGTCCAACTTCACCTGAGGCTTAACGGGGTGGGGCGGAGACCAGGGCAGAGACGGGGGCTCACACAGAGGCCTGCTGGGAAAATGAAAGGAAACAAAGGCAGCGCTGCTGGAAATAAGCACAAATATCTGTCAGCACAACAGCTAAACCAACTTCTTCAAGAGAAGGCACTGTTTTCCCCTCACGCACAAACCTTTGGCAGGAAAAAGCACTCTGTGCTTCCATTTCTGTTATTTCATCTGGCTCAGATTTAGCCGGAACATCGTTCTGAATGCCTTCTCACTGCTTTTCTACTTCTTATTCTCATCCCACTCCTCTTCCATCTGCATGTGTGCTGTCAATCAAGCAGCAAAAGAAAAAGTCTAACAGAATGTAAAGTTTAATGATAGATGGAAATTTACCCCATTATTGTAATTGAATGTAAGCTTGTTTTTTTCATTATTAACCGGACAACATATTTTGTCCTTAATCCCATAACCTGAATTCAGTGTTGAGTCATTTTTCAAACCCTTTATCCCATTCAGATTGTGGAGAGGCTGAAGCCTAGTCCATCACGAGAAGATGGACAACAGCCAGGACAGGTCATCTTTCCATTTCTAGACCTCAAGCTTTCTAAAGAAAAATAGAAGCTTCTACGTCGATTTCTTTCTTTTCAAAAGAAAAATATTTGATCATTACAGGGGCTCCTGGTTTGTTTAGAAAAAATAAAAAGGGTCTGGCAATGACTATGAAGCTCAACATTAAACTGATCCAGAAATAGAAGACTTCATCTGACTTAGCGGGTTAACTATACGTAAGCAAACATTTTTTACATTCTGCTGCAGTGCATCCAAGACCAGAGGTGAAAGCTAAAAAAAAAAAAAACATCCTCTGCCTGGCACTGTTCTGTTCTCAGAGAATCACTCACTCTGCCCTTCCAAAAGTCAGATCAGGTTTGACAGAGGTTGTTTGGGGTTCCTCCTCCCCAGCTGTGAGGTCGGCTGCTGACGTCTTAGCTCCCATAGCTGTTAGATGTTGTTGGGGTTATGTTCCAGTCCTTCCAGAAGCAGGCAGGGAGGAAATCCTCAGCCTGCCCAAAGGTTCAGGGGCCAGACTAAGCTGTACCCCAACAGCCAGATCCAACGCTGGCAGCTAAACGGCACAGGGAGGTGGATCCGGCCTAACCCCTGTTAGCAGGTATTACATCCACCCTTCTGCTGCTGGATTTAGATTACAGATTCATCAGGACATGTTTGCATCCGGGATGTGGGTGTTGCAGACAAAACCAGCATGGCAGAGGCTTGCACCTCCGAAGAGTCAGAGTCAGAGGAGGCATTAATTCAGCCCGTACCCGTTTGAAGTATGTTCCGCTTCACCCGGGAACACGCAGATTCCTCAAGCACAGCGTCTAAACGCGGAGGAACAGCCGTGCGTCAAAGCCCACGGCGGAACCAACAGGGGGAGAGAATCCCCCCAAAAAGAGCCTCAAGTGTGGGCCACACATTTTCTCATGTGTCTCTGGGAGCACAGCCCACTGTTGGAACCCATTTTCTGTTTCTGACGCACGGATCTCAGTCGGAAGCATAGCTAGCTAGATGTTCTCCAGCCCAAAGGCTCCTGCTCTAAATATATTTGCAGAGGATTCCAAACATGTCACGTTCTGTCTGCCTTTTCTGATCCTCATTTGAGGCTACAGAAATGTCGCCTAAAATCTGCTAACTGTTAAGTGTACAGGGCCTCTTCACATGTAGTCTCACCCATTCAGATTTATATGAAATAACTGAAAATACAGTCACTGGTGGGGGAGAGGGAGATGGGGGATGGGAGATGCATTATGCATCTTTCAGAATAATTATTTCTTGTTTCAGATTGGCACTACTTTCCATTTAAGCCTCAATTATGTCAGAATTTTCTGTAACATTGTACAACTGGTGTGCGACTTCACAACATATCAAGTCCAAAAAAGCAAGAGTGTATGAACTACTCAGACTAAAGAGGAGTGGACAGATGAATGGGGAATGACCACAACCACACGTTTAAATTGATATTTTGCGTGTATTAAAATATATCTAGAGCATTTTTCATACAAGATGAGCACAATTTACTGAAAGCATAGAAACAAAATCTCTCCACTGAGACTTTTCAGAGAATTCCCCACTCAGAGCTGCTGTCCAGCTTGTAAACTGAATGTCGACTGTTGACATCTGCTTGCTTTTCTCCAACTCTTTGCTCGCATACACTGCGTCTTAATACATCCTAATATAACCACAGCTGCATTTTTAGGCTCCACTGTCAAACGGGCAAAACTGTGACCAAAAGCAGTCGCTTTAGACTAGACTTTCACCCTCTGTCACAGTTTTACAGATTCAGGCATGTTGCTCAGTTCTACTAAAATGCTGATTTTCTTTGGTTGTCTTTGCATCTGACTAAATCTCACCACCGTGGATACTGTAGCCCCGGGATAGGAAACAAAAACGACCACAAAAAAAAAGGAAAGAATGTCCATCATCCCTTCATGGACATGAGGGCTGTTAAAGCTCATCCCAGCTGTCTTTGGGCAAAGGCAGGGGATACTCTGAATGTATCCCCCAGTCCATCACAGGGATGGACAGAGACAAACAACATTGCACACTAACATTCACTCCTAGGGTTAATTAAGATACACCAATTACATTAACAACAAAGTTCATGTCAAACGCCATAAGGGTAACTGAGCATGTGCAAAGAGTGTTTAGTTACTTCCATCTTTGTCAGAGTAGAGTTAGCCTTCATTTCTTGGTATAGTTTCCTCCACTGGATGAAGGGTGCTGCATAAAGTCATAAAAAATGCAAAATTAAATGTACGATGGCATGAAGTCCTGAGTGACTCTCGACATGGCTAAAATATGGCTTTCTAATGCCAACACGTGTTAACATACAGTTAGTAGCAGCAGGTTTATCTACGGAAGCTGCTGATAATCAGCAGGGCTGGATACAGACCCAAACCAAAGCGAAGACTGGGATTTCCTAGATGACCCGAAAGCATCTGAACACATCAAGATTTCAGTAAAGACATTCCTAGAGCCGTGACTACCATTAAAGTGTCACTTCACATGTACATTAGTAATACGTCTCAAGGCATCAGAGCACAGTTAAATTATTGAACGAGGTTGGGAGGTGGAAATCTGCTGTTAGTTTGTGTGACTGAACTCTTTAGCTTCAACGTTTTGCATACAAACATAAATGGCTACATGTAGCATAGACGCCATGCCACCAAACGGTTCATGGAGTATTTGGTGACATGGTCTATAACATTAAATCAGCAGTACATCTCATGCCTCATAATTTATAAATACTAAAATGAGATCAAATTCACAAAATGCATATCATATTCTACTAAATCAGATGCTATACTAACACTTAAAACAGTACAATACTTTTAAGGATAATGAGAAAAGGTTAAGTTAACATTGTGAATGTTAAATCACTGCAATAGCAAACGCTAAGCCAAAATAATGCAGGACAATTGTTAGAAATAAAGTTCCTCCTTACTGCCTCTACGTGATGAGTGAGTGTAAGAACTTCCATAAAAGCAGAGGTTTGATCAATGCACTGGAACATTCTGAGTTACGACAATGCCAAGGAGGAAAGACATCAGCAACACCATATTAGCTTCATCAACAGGACGATGATCCTAAAAGCAGCATGCAAATCTACAGCGGAATGTCTGAAAAAGAAAAGAGCCCATGTGTTGCTACACATCCCCGATTGGTTTCTGCACAGCTCTGAGGTCTCACCACAGCTTCTCAGCGCTGCAAACCTCAAAAACCTGAAGCAACATTAAAAGATCCTCCGGCTTCCTCCCACCGTCCAAAAACCCGCGTGTTAGCTTGATTGGACATTCTAAACTGCCCTTATGAGTGAATGGGAGTGTGTGTGGTTGTTTGTCCTTGCGTGTCTCTGTGTGTTCCTGCGATGGACTGGGGACCATCCAGGGTGACCCTTCCTCTCCCCATTGACCACTGGGATAGGCTCCAGTTCCCCCCGCGTCCCCGTTAGGGAATGAGCGGTAACGATGATGGATGGATGGATCAAAAGTGACAAATTCTGCCGGAGTTGCTATCGGTGACATTAAGATTTTCGCGTCATTACAGATCCAATTCTGCTCTCCTCTGCCAGCTGGATGTTTTGAACGTTTGTTCTGTTTGAGAGAGCGTGGACACGCTGCACCCCGGTGCGTTAGCTGGTCGGCAGCTCGGTGCAATTGTCACCTCCTTCAGAAGTGGTTTCTCGTTTGAACATCAATGCCTGAACGCTGGCAGAATTAAAACGGGCTATAGTGCAGCATAGACCGGTTTCACACAGTTTGAGCGGAGTGGAAGGTGAGCGGTTCTGCTCCGGCTGCAGGCCAGTCGTGGAGACAGAAGCTAGGACCAATCTGCATATTCATGGATCCTCGCATACTAGATGAGGCAAAGGTGCAGAATTACATCTAAGCCACTTTAAGGCATGACGGGATTATTCTCAAAGCAAAAAAACGTTTTAAATGCGTACTTTTGATGGAGTTAAAAAAAGACAATCCCATTAAAGTCACTGGGACCGTCAATGCACTGACCCTTTCAAACACCACGATTTCGCTCGGCCAATTAGAATCCGATTTCAGCAAACTGGATCAAGGTGGAAAATGGCAGGGAAAGAGAGCCAGCGCAAGATATATATAATAAAAAAAAAACAAATCCAAGTGGGCGGCACATTCTTCTGCCTCAGGGAAGATTGGTGTCAAAAGCAGAGAACACACACAGTGGGAAGAAAATGTAATGAATACGTATTACTTGTTAGGGAGAAAACAGTGTGTGCATGTGTGTGTATGTGCTCTCTACACTTGACACCAATCTGGCAAGAGCAGCAGAGGAGGGATGAAAAAAATAATAAATAAAAATAAAAAAAATAAAGAAATAGAAGGGAGCGTGTTTGAGGCAGAAAAGGCTGAAATCTAAACATCAATATTTCAAAATTCCTTGAAAGAATAAATTCATCCATGATTCATGGTGTGTGGACATGAAAGAGGCAGCAGGGCAGACTGACGGAGCGTCCTGTGGTCAGCGCGGCCCGCTCCTGGTCAGCTGAATAACCGATGGAGTTATATGTTCAGCGTTGGATGACTAATGCTACATAATGTGAGAGGCTTTTCTAGCCTTTGATAGCAGCCCTACCGCCAGCAGAGCCCCTGTACTGACTGACAAATGATCCCCTGACTGTAGCCAAAAAAAGAAAAAGGAAAATAATGGGCTGAGGATTTTTGGGCCCTGATGGCAGTCTTTTGGGATCAGTCCAAATGATGTCCTTAAGGGACATTCCAATTAAATTTCAGCAGTGCATACTTTACCAGCCTTTCCCTGAGCTTTGGACCAACTTTTTTCTCTCCACCTGCATTTCAGACCTTCAGCGTGAGTAAGTCCCCCGTGTATTAATCGCTTCAAAGACTTGTTTGAGTCGGAGTGAAAATGTATTAGGAGCATTTATCTGGGCCAACTTTATTGCTGACCTAAGACGTATACTACGATGCTAAATGAATAGCCTTACAAGGTTTTTAAAAGCTTGACTTCAGAGTTTTCACTGTAAAAGGCCCTTATCTGGTGACAGTGAAAAACTGATTGAGAGTAGTTTGACTCATTTCATCCCTGTTGTGATGACAGTGGCATTTTGCAGACATTTAGATAGTTTAGATAGATCGCTGATTTATATGCAAGAGAAGGAAGTGAAAGACTTACTTTTATCCATCCATCCATCCATTTTCCACCGCTTATCCGGGGTCGGGTGGCGAGGAAGCAACCAGCTCCTCCGGGGGGATCTCGAGGCGTTCCCAGGCCAGCCGGTCCCTCCAGCGTGTCCTGGGTCTCCCTCTGGGCCTCCTGCAGGTGGGACATATGCGGAACACCTCAGCAGGGAGGCGACCAGGAGGCATCCTGATCAGAGGCCTGAGCCACCTGAACTGGCTCCTCTCCACGTGGAGGAGCAGTGGTTCTACTCTGACCTAGAGCCCAGCCACCCTGTGGACACTTACTTCTATCTAATAGAAAAAAGAAGAGTCGATCTGAGATCACAACCCTGATTTTCCCCTTTAACCTCAGCTGGATGAGACCAATCTGGTCCTGTCAGATGGTTCTTCCTGTTAAAAATTGAAGTTTTTTCCTTTCCACATTCCTCTGGTGCTCTCAGGATGGGGGATTGGATAATTCAACTGCTGTTTTTTCTTCTTTATGTTACGGCCACTGCCGTATTCTGTGTGGAGGGATGGACTTCCTCTCTATGTTACCCATATACATGTTAGTTAGTTTTGGTTAAAGCAGCAAACTCAACCCAACCAGTGGGCAACTTGGGGTTCAGAATCTTGCCCAAGGACTTTTCAACATTTGTTCTGGACAAACATGGAGTTGAACCACTGACCCAAATCAGTGGACAACAGCTCTTTCCTCCTGAGCCACAGCTGCTTTGAGGTGGAGATGTGGGATTTTTTGCTCTTGTCCTCTTGAGGCAAGTGTACGGTGGCCCTGAAGTGCCAACCACATCAAGGAATCATTGGTAACAACTACAAATTTTAAAACACAACAGCATATCCAAAACACTACGACATTAACGAAACAAAATTAGATTACAAAAACATAGCGGCATGAACCAAATGGAAGAGGTAACCTGGGAAACTTTGGAAATAGCAAACTGGACGATGACACTTTAAAGCATTTAAACAGGAAGTTTGTGCTTCAGTTTCCCAGACTGTCTTCCTGTGCTTAAAGAAAAATGTCTACATTTAGATGAGCAAATAAAGGAAGATATTTCAGGGTGAGGAGGACACCAGCCAGTCGGAGATCAACTTTGCTGCTACAAAAGGGGATCCCTCTCCCTCTTTGGAAGCCGGTAATGTTTGGCCTTTCATCATTTCCCTCCCAGTCCTGCCACATAGCTCACCTCCCGCGTCTGACCTTGGATTTCCGGATGTTTACCGGCCGATAACTTCACAAAAGCTGATGTTTTTATCGTCACTCTGAGGCTGAATCATTGTGACTGCGGCACTTCTGGCCGAGCGTGTAGTTTTTCAAACTTTCCCCGGTTTAAGCAGCATGTGAGGGATGAAGGTCTCAGTCCGTCCATACCTCACCCGTAATCCGCCTGGCCCTTATAGCCTGATGACAAAGACACAAAGGAATATCTGAATAAAATAGTATTTTTCACCATCTGAGCAGCCTTGGCGGGTTTTGTTGGCAGCCCCCCCCGTTTAGATCGATGGCCAGCTTAATGTCGCATGGTGTGTTAACGGGACGATTGAGAATCTTTCTGCCCACTCCGATTGGCAAGTATTGATTGTGCGACATAGCCACTCTGGTTTTTAAGTCGTCAGTTTATTTCATTTTCGTGTCCATGTTCCCTGTGTTGTAGCATCTTTCCCCTTTTTCTTTTGGATGCGTGCACAGCCTGAGACCACCGCTCAGAGGCAGCTTCAGGACTAATATGAACCATCTCTTTAACAGCTGTGTGTCCTGAACATACTATTAATGTTTATGTGTGTTCGTCCCACCATGTTACTCATTTACATGCAGGCTTTGTGGGTCTTTAATTTATTTGTGTGCATGTATCCTAGCATACCGGGGCTGTCAGACTGGTTTAACGCAGGCAGAGTGTGTGTTGCTCTGTGTGACGCTGATTAAAAGTGAGAGCTTTTTGATTGCCTAAACCCTCCGTGGAATTATTAGCATAGAAAGCACGCGCACAAACGCACACACAGGCAGGATTAATTGAGCATTTCTCTTCAACGTTACACGTAATAGGATCCAATCGAGGGGCTCAGTGCTGGGCTAACAAACTAACGCTTCACTGTTTGAAATGCATATTCAAATTTATGCAGATGAGGCCAAATAGAAGATGAATGAGCCTGTTTGTTTGGTGGCTAGCTGTCGACCACCTCCCACCAAAACCCGCTTCAAACCGACACAGAGGTGCCAGACTCTGACAGGATAGTTTCCAGTCCGAAGATTTAACGGAAAAGCTTAAAAAAAAACATGAATAAAGCATTGGCTTTACCTTCCTATTCACTGAGAGAGGAGGAAAAGCTGGGTGGATCTCTTCGTTGCCTCCCTATCAATCTGTGTGTGATCTGATAGCTGAACATTTAGACACAAACGCACAAAAGCGGAGCTTTTATCCAGCACTTGTCCGACAGGACTGTGTGATAAATTGCCCCTCTGTTACTGAGGGTTTGTTTGGCAGGAAAAAGAATATTTCATCACACCAGAACATGAAAAAAATAACACATACACCTACACTACTGTTGCAGTCTGAAGCCATCGCTGATTTCTTTATACACCAGCAAGCTTCAGTGGAAATGGGTGCAGTGAACGGATTAAATGTAAAACAAATATGAATATGAAATATGAGGCAGAAACAGTTTGTTCTGGTCTATGGAGCTCAAAGTCAACATTTGAAGATCCCAAAGCTCTTCTTTGGATGTGGGCTGCCTTTGGCAATTGGAGGTAGTTTTTCAGGCCGAATTCCTCTTTTGTTCTCCACTTGTCCGGTTTCCTGAAATGTCTTAAGGACTCACTGCTCACAGTGCCGGGATTTGTCAAATTCTCAGCCAGCAGCTCTTTGGGAATCATCAGAAATTTCCAATCAGTTTCCTTCTGTCACACTGTGTTTTCTTTAGCATTTTTCAGCTAAATTAGCCAAAGAAATGTGTGTGTGACAGTTAACCTGCTTCTTTACTAAGTTGGACACGGCACTGGCTCATCCTTTGAGTTAGGAGCCTTTATTTCCCAACAAAAACGTGTGTGTTATGTTAACTGGAAGATTCAAAATTGTCTGTCCCTGTGGTCCCATGACAAACCGACGTGTCCGGGGTGGATTCCACTATTGTGCCACGTCATTCTAACATTTTTTAGGTCAGACATGTTCCAGATGTTTCCTCCTCCCTTAACACGCATCGAGCCTCGTTTGAAACTATTCAAACGAGGCGGTTAGTGAAACTTTTCCCCGAGAAAGCCCGAAGCAGCAGGTGTTTCTCCTCTGCAGAAATCCCATTTGTTTTCCGTCTTTGTGGGATTTGAAACTAAAGGAGACAAACAGGCAGTTTGTTCATTATTCCAAATGGCCTCCTAATCTCTGCGTGGCTGATGCATCACCATCTGGCGCACACACACACACACACACACACACGTGTGCACACACCGCTGTGATAATGCAGCCATTCAACCTAATGACAGCACACCACTTGTTGTAAGGACACCCCGATTTGTCTCACTCTCGCATCCAGAGCTATGCATGACGGGTAAAAAAAATCGGCATCTCGTCGCCGTGGAAACGAGTCCAGTGCCTGTCCGGACAGGCAGTCTACCAAAAAGGGGATGAATGGTCTGCAGCAACTCTCGGGCGTCAGCTGGTGTCTCCTCAGCTCAGATGAGAGGAAATGTGATGTGGGGTTGCCAGATAGTAAATAAGGAAAGGGCCGGGTTGCCAGGTCGTCAGTAAAACTCTCTCCTCTGCAAATTGGGTTGTAACTCAGCACGGTGAATCATGTCGAGTGTGTGAGTGTATCTGCGGCCGTGTGTGTGTGCATATCTGTGACCATGTATGTGTGCGTGTGTGTGTCTGTGTGTGTGTGTGTGTGTGTGTGTGTGCCGTGCTCAGACAGCAGCACTTGAGCTAAATTGGCCCCTCGGTGCCCACATTGCATCTGGAGCTGGCAGGAGGGTCTGAGTAGCTGTGTGTGTGTGATTAAACCTTATGATGCCTCAGTGCAACACACAGCTGCCTCAGTGTGACCCCCCTCCGCCGTTTCCCTGGTAACCGGCGGGCCGGGTGACCGGTAAAGCGGCGGCTGCTGGTAAATATAGCTGCG
>CAJRST010011113.1:904830-915309 GCA_907169785.1 Menidia menidia | reverse complement strand
TCCAAATGTCCTTCACAAACTTTGTCTGGCATCCACATTTGCAGAAATATTTAATCTTTACTTATGTTTTCAAAGCTCATGCGGAAAAGATGGTGAAAAAAGCAAAAGAAGTACAATTGTTGATGAAGAAGGCGACATTTTGTTGTTCTACAAGCAAAATAACATAATCTACAGAACCTCACCGTTTTGAAAAAGGATGGGTTCTCCCACAAGGAGGAGAAAAAAAACTGTCTCTGACACGAACAATGCTGGACAGAGAGAAGTTTTACAGAAACGACAAACAACAATGTCTGGAATTTAGTCCAAGGGTCACCAAAATGAGAGATTATTGTCCTCTTGACATGTAGTTTCTAAATCAGGCAGAAAAACGCTGATAGAGTCTGAGGATGTGCACAATGTGTGTGCGTGGATTGGCGAGTCCCGCTCGGATTGTGAGTACTTACAAACACCCTCCGTCTAACTTAAAGTGAAATTTACAGAGCAACATATGGCCAACAGTCCCAGGGGTCTGACCTGAACTGGATCAAAAACATGATATCTAATTCGGCCCAATCCCCAGAGAAACATGTTCCCACTAATGGCTGTTGAAACCACAAATCCATGTCACGTTGAGGTTTTTCTGCCTCCACCCTGAACGGCGGCTGGAGGGGGGGCGGGGGCCTATTGTTTCTGAACAGGGCTCCAGATGAATGGATCCGCACGGCCACGTTCGGAGTCCGACAAAACAAGGTGGAAAAGGGAGGTTACACAAAGCCAAAAAGAAACAGAATCGATAACATCCAAATGAAAAAACAGTCCCGCTGGTTCTCTGGAATCAGGCCTCTCTGGTGCTCCTTCACACAGTTTGAATAAAACAAACTGTCACAGCAACCATGGAGATTTTTATGTTGTTGTTTTTTTTAAAAAGACTGGACCAAGCCCTCTGAAAAGGTAGGATTGAAAAGCTGACATCATTTCTGGTACTAATGAATAGGTAAATAAATCATGTCATTCTGAGTCCAACTTTTTATCCTGACAGCCAGCACTGATTTGGGTGTTTGTATGTCAACAAAACAGAGGCCGTCCAACATTATGACTTCCTGTCCACATGTCTACTTTGAGCCCCTTTTGGTTTCATTTTTAAAAAATGCATTCTTGAACGGTTCTGAGATGTATTCCTGTTTTGGCCCTGATCAGGAAATCAGGCTAGGTTTAGAGTGACCACACCTGTCCGGCTGCCATCAGGTGGTTTAAATGAGCTTAAGTCTCTTCAGCTACATATCAGATGGAATTGCACAGGTACAAATGCTTCTCCTTTTTCACTGATGGTTTTAAACCGACTGTTTGGGATTATGTTAGAAATATAATCAAATAACTCCCAATATCCTGAGACAGAAAGGTTTACAGAAAAAGCTAAGGCTATGCAGTGCCTTTTCATTGTTTACATCATTCTGGCCAGAGGTGTCCACTAACCGTTGGAGAGGAAGGAGGGTAAAATGCTGACTAAGCGAGAAACACACAAAGCTGCTAAACAAGCTGTTAGGCGGCTGGACCCCAAGTCCTGTTTGTAATTTGTGGCAAAAATAAAAAAAAGTCAGACGGGGCCAAGTGCAAATTCACAATCTGGCAATTCTATAAAAGCCAGCTGGGCCAGAAGGCCAGAAGAAGTGGGATAAAATATCATTTCACCGAGCTGCAACCGCTCGGTGAAATGATATTTTCTGAGTCAGAGGTCATCACGGCCCAAACGGGGGGGCTATTCCATGGGATAACAGCGGCTACCGTCATCATCTCTATCCTCTGTTTCAAAAACGAATCTGTTTGTAGTAATGCCAAAGTTCAGCAGAAAAAAAATCAAATAAAAATGTAGAACGCAGTCACAAACCAGCCAGAAAAAAGGGGTCAAAGTTCCACCCGTTCAGCTGTTACCTGTAGCCTACTAAGTTATCTTTCTCAAGTTCACAGGGTGCTCGAAGCTATCCTAGATTTCATCACGTGAAGACATTATAGAGCCCGGCCAGCTTCTCGACTCTCAAAAATCCCCCAAAAAGGGCTTTTTCAGGCTTGTTATTTCTTTTGTATGTTATAGATTTCACACTAGCAGACACTCCAATAGTACTTTATTAAGAATCTGGCAGTTCTGAATAGAATAAAAAACATTTTAAATCTGTGTATGAACCCTGGATACACACAGCCATTCACACACATTTGTGGTCCTATATTCAAGAGGTCACAAAAGTGCCATCAAAAGCCCCCAAAAATGTCAGCCCTGAGAATGTCTGGTGGAGGAAGGAAGTCTAATAAAGGATGATGGTGGTGATGCAACCATTGAAAAGGTTGGACTGCTTTTAGCTGATACTTCCTGCAGTCACGCAGCACTTCTCATCTTTTCCATCCCGTTTCCTCAGATGAAGATGAAGAATAGGGAACACCGAGCCCTGATGGGAATTTGAGGGGTTGGTTGCAGGAGAACCAGTCTAATAGAGATATCTCTACAGGGTCTCCAGTCTGCCAACAAACAGCTCCACCTGTGTTTTTAGAACAGCAGGGCTCTTCAACAGGATATATAAATTCAATTCAATTTCAATTCAATTTTATTTATATAGCGCCACATCACAACAACAGTTGTCTCACAGCGCTTTCCAAACAGAGCAGGTCAGACCCTACTCCGACGTTAACTACAGAAACCCAACAATTCCCACCATGAGCAAGCACTAGGCGACACAGGCAAGGAAAAACTTCCTTTTAACAGGCAGAAACCTTGAGCAGAACCATGGCTCAGGGTGGGCGGCCATCTGCCTCGGCCGGTTGGGGGTGAGGGGAAAGAAAGAGCAAGAGAGAGAGAGAGGGCGAGAGAAGGACAGAAGGAGCAGAGAGGGGCAGCCAACACAGCAACACGTAGAATAGATTAAAAATGGCAATGATATTAATGCTAATGATGAGCAGGAACATGGGGGCAGCAGGAAACTCCCAACCACAGATCCAGACTCCACAGCTCTAGGAACACCTGCAGGAAGTGATAGGAGGAGACTCCCAACCACAGATCCAGACCCCACAGCTCCAGAGCCAGGAATATCTGCAGAAAGTGTTAGGAAGAGAGAGAAGAGAGAAGGGGGACGAGAAAGCACACGACTACGGGGAAGGGAGAGAGTCCAGTTAGTAACATTGTTAATGGAATGAGGTTGCACCGGGAGGGAGAGAGAGAAAGGAAAGGGGAGCTCGGTGCATCATGATGCATCCCCCGGCAGTCTAGGCCTATAGCAGCACAACCAGGGGTGGACTTACTCTAACTATAAGCTCTATCATAAAGGAAAGTCTTAAGCCTACTCTTAAATATAGAGACGGTGTCTGCTTCCCGGACCCAAACTGGAACCTGGTTCCACAAAAGAGGACTCTGATAGCCGAACGCTCTAGCGCCCATTCTAGTTTTCAAGACTCTAGGAACTGCCAGTAACCCTTCATTCTGGGAGCGCAGTTCTCTGGTAGGGCAGTAAGGTACTAAAAGCTCTTTAAGATAAGATGGGGCCTGACCATGAAGAGCTTTATACGTAAGGAGAAGGATTTTAAATTCTATTCTGGATTTAACAGGAAGCCAGTGCAAAGAAGCCAAGACAGGAGAAATATGATCTCTTTTTCTGGTTCCTGTAAGAACACGTGCTGCAGCATTCTGGATCAGCTGAAGAGTCCTAATGGACTTTTTTGAAGACCCTGATAACAAGGAATTGCAGTAATCCAGCCTAGAAGTAACAAATGCATGGACTAGTTTTTCTGCATCATTTTTACACAGGATGCTCCTAATTTTTGCAATATTACGAAGGTGAAAGAAGGCGGTTCTTGAAATTTGCTTAATGTGAGAGTTAAACGACATGTCCTGATCGAAGATAACTCCAAGATTTCTCACAGTGGTGCTGGAGGCCAGGGCGATGCCATCCAGGGAAACTATATCTCTAGATAATGCGTCACGAAGGTGTTTAGGCCCTAGAACAATAACTTCAGTTTTAGCTGAGTTTAACATTAGAAAATTGCAGGTCATCCAGGTTTTAACATCCTGAAGGCACATTTGAAGCTTAGCTAGCTGATGAGTTTCATCTGGCTTGATCGATAGGTATAACTGAGTATCATCTGCATAGCAATGAAAGTTGATAGAGTGTTTCCTGATAATATTACCTAAAGGAAGCATATATAAAGTAAAGAGGATTGGTCCGAGAACGGATCCTTGCGGAACTCCGTGGCTAACTCTGGCATGCATGGAGGACTCATCGTTAACATGCACAAACTGAAACCGATCTGATAAATAGGACCTAAACCAACTTAAAACGGCTCCTTTAATTCCGATGAAATGTTCCAGTCTCTGTAGTAGGATCTGATGGTCAATGGTGTCAAAAGCAGCACTAAGATCTAATAAAACCAAGACAGAGACGAGTCCTTTGTCTGATGCCATTAGGAGGTCATTAGTAATTTTCACCAGTGCGGTCTCTGTGCTATGGTGAGCTCTAAATCCTGACTGAAAATCCTCAAACAAGCTATTGCTATGTAGATAGTCACACAGCTGTTTGGCTACTGCTTTCTCCAGGACCTTGGAGATGAATGGAAGGTTGGATATAGGTCTATAGTTGGCTAAAACATCTGGGTCCAGGTTAGGCTTTTTCAAAAGAGGCTTAATTACAGCAACTTTAAAGTACTGTGGCACATAGCCTGTTAATAAGGACAGATTGATCACGTCTAGCAGAGAAGTACCGACTAAGGGTAGGACTTCTTTAAGCAACCTAGTCGGGATGGGATCCAAGAGGCAAGTTGAAGGTTTGGATGAAGAAATGATTGAAGTTAGTTGACAAAGATTGAGGGAAGCAAAACAGTCAAAACATATAACTGGTTCTGGTCCTACAGTTACTGAGTTACTGAGTTTTAAAGAGGTTCGATTCATGTTTGGGTAATTCCACATGAAGACTGCCATAAAGGAATAATAGAATAATAGACCTTACTGCACTCAATCTAATATAAACTGCCCAAAAAAAGGGTAGAAAGTTTTTTTATTTCTCTCCCTTCTTGCTGATAATCTCTGGGTTATTTCTCTTCTCTGTTCCAGGCATTTTGAACCAGGAACTCTGTTCTGCAGCCTCCAGTGGCTTTGCTGGCTAGAGGTTAAGGTTTTGAATATTCAGGGGCTCTCTGCATGTTTAGCTCCCGCTCTGCTGCACTCACAGCAGGACGTACACCTCTGCACGTTTGCTATTTCTATACAAGTTCACTCTCCAAATCTGGTTATGTCAACCAATTAGATTTTAATTCTGAGTTTTGGAAAATAAACAGACCCCCAGCGGTGTCTTTTTTAAATTTTTACTGAGACCTCATTAATCTGAAATGTATGTTTAAATTCAACTCTCGACTCTCAAGAATTCTGTCCTTGGAATAAAGAGTGCCTAGTATTCTAAGGAATAAATACATGTATTAAATGAATTATGTGGCCATGGAGCATACCTTTATATAAACAAGCTAACCAGAAAATGCATGGTATTTTAAAAGGAAAAGCGATTTATCTGACAGGGCTTTTCCCTGAAAAAAAAAAATTCAAGCTCATTATGATCCCATTTGTTAGGAGCCTGCTGAACTGTTTAGTAAACACAGTGTGTTCAGAACCAGTTACATACGATGGCTTTGCACTGGGACCAGCACCAGCAGAATTACGCTGACTCAGCTCCCCCCACCTTGTTGGGAATAAGCCGTACAGAAAATGGATGGATGGATTTTGTGAGAAAAAATGTAAGAGGCCAAAATGACTTGGACGTTTGTGCCTGGGTATCAGGATTGTGTGTCCGCTCTGTGGATCAGAGCTGGAGCCCAAAAGAAACACGACTAAATCCAGAACCTCAATAATGACATGGAACTAAATGCTTTCACCAGGGTTTGTGCACACTGGATAGACTTTAGAAGATAAGAGCTGGAAAGAAGAAGAACAGAGAAATGATTTCCATCCACTCGTATATTTTCTGGATCCTTTCCCAGCTGTCATAGGGAGAGAGGTGAGGTACAGGACAGGATGCCAGGCTGGGAAAATGATAGATATTACCGAAATTTAAGGCCTCAAAGAAAATACATTTGGCATAATGAATAAATCCAACTGGTCTACTGGTTAAAAATGCCCTAAATAAAAAGTATTTCTATATTCATCCCATTGTTGCAATTCAAGTATTCCTATTCAGTTACATTTTTTCAAGAACTTTTCAAAATCCAGAAGCATTTTTTTGTATGAAATGTGGGGTCAGAGATATTTCATCTTCACAAACACCGAAAAGAGACAGGACTCAGTCATTTCCTGAGTAGATGTATCTGTTGGGGACTATTTTCTGTGGAGGATTTACCCATCTTTGTTTCATTGGTGAGACTCTGGTGGCAGATTGTTTGATGTAGGATTGAGTCCAGACAAATGTGTATGCTTATGTTAAAGAAGGAACATGATATCCAGCACAATTTTATGGCTCATCGAAGAACTTTTATCTGTTTTTGGTCAATGGAACTGTTCTGTTGAGGAGAGAAGCTGCAGCAAGTTTTGTTTGTAGGGAGCATTCATCAGGTCCTTCTCTGGATGTGTGAATAACAACCTGGCATGTTTTTTAATCTGCCCAGAAGAACTTTACTGCACATTAAGAGCCAGGACTTTAAGAGGAAATGTTGATGTCAGATGACTTTACAAATGTAAGACTTCTTTTTCTATAATTTGTTTTTAAGGATAATTACGAAACACTTTAAATTCATCCCCTGAGAAAAGAGACAATGAGATAGCATTAATCCAGGGGGAAGTGAGCTACTAAAAGCCTTCTTTTGCAAGAGTGAAACATGAAGTTCAGCGCAATTTGATGTAGAAAAGTCCTCTGAGAGTTTATCCTCCTCCGAGGCCAATCTTGTATTTCGTAAATCTGAGAAGAGAGACCCTAATCAACACCTACATTTAATGGCTTTCGCTTGGCTTCAGCTTAAATTCTCCAACACGAGTTTCACGAAATTCCTTTTGGCAGTTTTAGCCGGCAGTTTGGTAGCAGCTCATCGAGCGGCGTCCTTAAGAACTGGACATGTGACAGTTCCTGTTCCTGCTTAACGTCTGCAGCAAAGAACACACGGCTCACTACCACTGCTGCACAGCGGAAAAAAAGTACTTCAAAAACTACCGGTTCAGCCAACTCTGAAAGATTTACCACCTACTTCAGACGTGGTGATTTTAAAGGACGAGTCACAATCTTAAACGTTGTCACTTTCCCTTTGGAGCAGGGGACGGATCAGACCTGAGGACCCCCCTGGGGACAGAGAAGCAGCTCACTAATCTATGAAGGGGCCTGCAAACCTCTAGATGTGAACAGGGATCAAAATTCAAACCTGAGCTTGAGCTATTTCCGGACCAGACGCGCGATTGTCTGAAATGGTTCTCAGAGGAATTTACTGCCATCTCTCAAAGTCGATACGGCCGTGGGGAGTCTAATAATTCCTGCATGGCTTTGTTAAAGAGGAATTCAATGTTGTCAATAGTGTGTGATCATGTCGGGTTAGGGTTAGGGTTACGGTTAGGGCCAACTGCCAATTAGCACCAGGAAGACGTGTCCAGGGGGCCTAACTGAGCTGGAACTGTGTCAACAGACAACTGGTGCTCCACACACGCTGAAAATCGCTTTTAAGAGCATAACTTTTTTTGTTTTTTTATGTTAATGCCAGCTTTGACACGCGTGCTAATATTATATCATCTTATTTCAGAGGTAGGACGGTTGTTGGGGAGCCTTTGAAGACATCAGGCTCCTCTGGCTGTGGAGAAGACGCAGAAAACCCGGTGTTCTGTTAGAGAAAAGAGGCAAAAGCTGGTCCAGAAAAGCAGCGTCTGACAGCCAGGCTTCGGGGGGGGCAGCCCTGAGTTACACACACACAAACACACACACCCGGGGTCCCAAATCACCGTGGGGGGGGCTGACAAAAATCCTTCATGACACACCGATTGACTCCAAATGGGCTCTGAAGCAGAACCGGGCTGCCACACACACACACACATCCACACACACACACACACACACACACACACACACACACACACACACACACACACACACGGCAGAAGGTCCTGACAGCCTCTCATCTGCACTCACAGCTGGATGACTCCAGCAACTTCAGAGGCAAAAAAAAAGGAGCAAGAATTAATGAATGTGAAAACAAAGAGGCTCTAAATAAAGTGACTGAATATGACTGACTAAAGAGTTGGAATAATTTAGCCATATTTCACAGCTCGTACCTCTTTGCTCCCTTGTTGTCATTAGATAAAGCACGTAGGCCCTGTGGCATCTTTACAACTCCCTTCCCAATAACCATATCTCCTCCCGTGGTTTTCAGATTTAACCCTTTTCCTGTATACTGCTCCACAGCTCACTCATCCCACAAATCATTGCAGAAAAAAGCTAATTAGTAAAGCGTGAGGGCTCATTCGTGTATAAATCAAGCAGCTCCAATAATACACATATTAAATATTAGTCATAATTGACTTGAGAGCCCATCAATTCTTTAGCAATTCATTTCAGCTGATGTAAAAAGCAAAGGTCTGGCTACAGGCTCTTAAATCAAGTGCAAATGAACAAGCAGCTCCATGACTCAAGTGCATGAGTAAACAGGGGGAAAGATTTGAGTTAAAGAAGTAAGAAACAGTCCATGTCTTCCTCCAAGATTAAAACTAGCATCTTTAAAGATGCTGCATGTCAAGGTTGGACGTGAATAAAATTCCCTTTGGCCTGAACGTACCTTCAGCCAGCGGCTTTGTCTTCAAAACTTCCACAAAGCTGTTACACTTGTTCTGGTTTGTTAGTTGCGAGGGACCGTTCGGACCTGGAACAACTCATCATGAGGTCACAAATTAAGCCTGAGATCACTCATGTTTTTTCCTGTTTACTGCATTTTACTCTAAATGTAAAAGGACACACTAAATTAGCGTTGTGCACCGTCAAATACAACCTGAAGCTAATAATCCAGACCGTTCTCTGGTAAAGCAGTCGTCATTTCGTATATATATTTGGTGCTCCAAATCTTAGCAGTGATTAGAAATAGGTATTTCAATGCTCTCAACTGAAAAGCGTCCACTTTTCAAATGTCTTTACACCCAACTGAAGTCTTCAGAGATGGCTGGAGGTGTTGGGAGATGTGTTGTCCTCAAACGCTGTGCTGAAAAGGTGGAAATCTTCCTGGAGGTGCTCTGGAAGGATCTCAGGCAGTCGTCTTAGAATAAGTCCAGCAGCACAATCAGCATTAACCCTCCGATGGACAGCCCCACCAGCCCCATTTTCAGACTTTCAGATTTTCAGAGAAAGACCAAACAGAGACCTCAAGTCACAGGACCCGTTTCCCTTTCCTGAAATTGGCTTGTTCATTGCTGTCGGACCTATGTAGCTGCACCACGGTGCTGATAAAAGGTATTTACATCTAAGGGAATGTTTTGACCTTTTCTGAGCGCCCCCCTCGTTTCTGTCCACGCTGCAGAAACCGGGGCATATCCTGCTGAACAAAAACTTCATGGCTGTTATTTACAGGAGCCTTTTCCAAACGGAGGGGAACCACTTGTGACATAACTACAGAGACTGGTGCATCAGTTCTTTATGTTACAAACACAGAGACAGGACCCAGATCTGGACGATGACATACCTTTGACTTGTTGATGGACTGGGGTCATGTGATCCCATGTGATCAACAAGTCATTAGTGGAGCTGACAAGGAGGCGAGCCTTGGATTTTCCACTCAGAAGTATTTAACGCCTCTAGGAAAACGCTTTCAGTTTGACACTGGCAAGAACTTTAGATCATTATTTGTCTTTTCTGTTCATCATTCTGAACCTGTATCTGAGCTGCATTCTTTTCCATGCACATCTGCCTCATAACAAATAAAACCAGTCTGAGGCCACGGAGGTCATTTAACACTTAAACTCCATTTAGCGGCCGGGAGCTGTCAGAATAAATACTGTCATCAGAGAAACGCACACCAGCCTCCGCTCGGCTTTCAGCCGCCGCTGCACAGGCCAGATATCGAGGCTGACAGCCTAAAAAGCTTTGGGTTGCGGGCATCCGTGCGGGGCTAACTCACACTTTCAGTGGCCAGTCAAGCGCGTGTGCGTGCACACACAGAGGATTAGCCTCTGGACATGCAAAAGGGCTCTTTCTCCTGCCCGAGCCTTCACGGGTTTTGTGGCATTTAGTGGCAGGTCTGGAGTCTGGATTGGGTGGATTTTACACTTTGGGAGCTGCTAAAGCATCAGGTTGTGGCTTTCCTTGCAACACGAAACACTAAATCGAACCGGGGGAGAGTATCACTTGAAGAACTAATTCAAAATTTACCTTCCACACAAGAAGATGCTGAACACAGACTCATATTAGCCATGGGAATCATTTTTCTAAATTCCATTCTCCTGATTCAAGCAGTCGTCCTGTCTAACGGACACGTGGTCATGAATCTGTTAGAGGTTCTGTAGACTTAAAGAAAAACTGTTGG
>CAJRST010011113.1:892928-904820 GCA_907169785.1 Menidia menidia | reverse complement strand
AATGTGAACTGAACAAGACAAATGAAGAGAAATAAAAGCATTATAGAGTAATCAGTCATAGTACTAAGAGAGGAGGTTTTCTAGGCGGGTGCTCAAAACAAAGTCTGCTAAACTTTTAATGAGGACACCTGGAGAAGTCATTCTGACTTCTCCCACACAGGCGGGAGCTGAAATGTTTTTATGTGCTGAATTAATGGGATGACTGATCATTTAGATGGGTTTTTCTGTGTGGGCGTTCTCTTTTCCATTACGTGGGATCTATCTGGGGGCAGAGCCCAAAGGGTCAGTTGGACCGACACAGCTGGACATCCAACCGGGCTCTGCCTCAGTTTTCCTGCCCTGAATGCTGGATGACGGGATTCAGTCTGAATACAAAGATGCCTGCTGATAAATATAACCTCCAGTCAATTCTGTTGTCAGCCAGAAAGTGTTATTGAATGTAAGCAACCCCCCCTAAACACTCACTGAGACTCGGCTCCTTTGTCTGAATGAAAGCGGCTGTCCCTGAGCCTCAAAGCTTGTGGACTCATAGAAATCAGAGAGAATAAACCAGGACTTCTGAATTGGTCATTGAGAATAAAAATATCACAGGATTAGCGGATGTGAGTCTGATTCAAAATGAAAGTGAAAAGTGTGTCAGAGGTCCTGAGGTCCCTGCTGGGGCCGTACTGTACTCTAAAAACCTTATTACCAAAAAGCCCCTAATGAGTTTACCCTGAAGGCAAATAGAAAACTACTTAGAAGCAATTCAAAGGGGGCATGTTCTGGATAAAACCTGTTTCTAAACTTTAGAACCTTGTTTAAGCTCATCCCAACTCAAAAAGCCAGACAAAGGCCTGGCTCCTCATTCAGAGCCCTCAGAATTTAGAATATCTTGCTGAAAGAGCTGTTCAGATTTTTTATTTAATTTTATTTTTTGTACCTTGTCCTGTTCAGCATTATTGCAGCAAAACTGAAATCTGAGTACCGTGCTATTCTGAACAAAATTGCTTTGCGAGGGCAGTTTCTATTACCCAAAACTGCTTTATTTATTCATTTTTGTTACCAAACTTCCATGTGTCCAATAATGCCCAACCTGACAGAGGGACAGGGAAGAAAGAAGAGCAGTGGAAAGAAGAGAGATCCTTTAGAGAGAATGAAAAAGGAAAAAAAAGAAGAAAGAAAGATCACAAGCCCACACAACCAGCTTCTATGTCTGTAAAAAGGACACTGTTCCTTGTGGGGAATCCGGGTGGAGAACCTAATGTCCATCCAGCCTGGACAGAGCAGCTTCAGGTGGGATGGACTTTGGTTGTGCTTTTCCAGTTGAACTGACCATTCATGATAGGTGCCGTGGCTAATCTGGCCACTAGGGACCGCTGTTGGACACATGTCTGTCCTGCTTTTGTTTTGGTTGTGAGTGTGTGTCTGTCATGTGGTCCGGCCCCGCCCTCTCATTGTGTGTCCCTCCTCTGCCACCTGTTGTCAACTATGCTTTCAGTCTGTGTGTATTTAAGCTCCGGGTTGTGTTTGTAAGGCCCTGAGTCTTTGTCCTGTTTCCATTTCCCTGGTGAGCTGCTCTGAAGTCTTTCTGTGGTCAGCGTTCTTGAAGTTTAAGGCTCTGTGCTTTTGGATTACTTTCGTTTTAGAAAACTTTTGGTGTTACCAACATTTTTTGTTCTATTTTTGGAGCTTTGGTACGTTTTTATTTCTGAAATGCCATGGGACTTCTATTGTGGAGTTTTTATGTGAATCAATTGAGTTTTGGGGAAAAATAAAAGTAGGCAACTTGGGGTTCAGAGCCTTGCCCATGGACTCTTCGACATTGTTAATGGCCGTGCTGGACATTTTTTTGTTGGGGTAAACCATCTTTCATCTGAGCTCTGTCCATTTTAAACCATGGAAACCATGTTAGTTGAGCCTAACTTTAAACTGTCTCCAACTCACAGAGCATGCGAACAACACGACTGGGAGAGGCCAGACATCTATCAGTGGCTGCTGATACAGATGCTAGGCCCAAATATCTCTGTCCATGCTCAGAAAACGACACACACCAGCATCCAATATAACGACACAATCAGGAAAAGCTTCAGAACCAATGAATGAGCCGCCTGCTTATGTGAAACCATTTCCAGAAATACCTAAAGAAGGAAAAGAGATATTTTCTCTAATTTACAACAGAGTCTCCTCCTTTTCTGAGTGAATTACTTTATCTGCAGGTCTTTGTGGAGCTGAATGAGTGACAGGTCGGTGCTTAGAAGCTGCTTCAACACAGAAATGAGGTTCACCGAGGAGACCTGGAGCTCAGCTCACCTGAGGCCTCCTCCTGCTGACGTTCTTTAGGGAAATAAACCTGTGAGGACGCACACATGGAAGTGTTTGTTTCCCTTTGTTCAGGCGACCTGGTATTATTACTCACCCTCCTCTCAGGCTGAGCAGCACATGCTCATTTCCGTCCCCTCGCGTTTCTGTGTCCATGTCTGCTGCTTACCCGAGCGAAAAGACTATATTTGAATTTGAATTTAAAGAGGAGGCTGACGGACAGACAGACAGACAGACGGGGAATGTTCCTCTGCGTTTCCCTGCAGGCTGCTCTCACACTTAACCGTGTTCAGCCCACAACGTTCACGTGACATAAATTATACATTTCATCCACGAGCTGCCAGAGAGGGGGCGTGTGTGTGTATGTATGTGTGTGTGCGTGTGTGTGTGCATTCCTTCTGTCTGTATGTGTGTGTAGATGCATGCCAAGCCAACAACTTGCACCTCTGACTGTTTCGCGACAGTTTTGGAGTCTCTTTAACCCGTTTTTTTGGGTCACGCAGGTTCCTTTGAGCCGTGTCTGGTTCTGAGAGGCACGTGAGCGGAGGGTCGATATCTACCCGGAGCTCTTTACCAGGCCTGCGAGAGGCTTTCCGAGGCGGACAGGAGCTGAAGGCTCCTCCTGAGCCGCTAAATGATCTGTAATTACGGGTTCTTGCTCACGCAGATGCAGTGACGCGTAAAAGTAGTGATTACAATCTCAAGCACAGTCACCAAGTGCCAAACAACTTTGAAAGTGAGGCCACCTGGTTAAAGAATCCCTCTCTTAACGCCCTCCTGCCTGCCGCACTGTTTGAATATGCTCTGGTCATGATGAAATCCTCTCGGTCAGTTTCGGAGTCGGACTCATAGAGGACGGTATGCCTCTCAAACATGGAGGCTGCATTATTCATATTGTTTTTGGAGGCTTGCAGTTTCAATGAATTCTTTAAGTGCTGCAGAGTTGTAGCCACGATTTTTCTGAATTCATTGCAGGGAAAAGGTCCTGGAGCCCAGGAGGCCAGGCCCCACAGAGAAAAGAAACCCAGAGAAAAGTATACAGAAATCATGATGCATTGTGTGTGAAAAAAGAGTGGCTCAGAGACAACCTCAAATGGATCCAAAATTAGCCCAAAGAGACGGGCAGTAAAATAATTAAATATGAAACAACAACAAAGCAGATTTTAATACAGAGGAACAAAACTGACAGAATTAAAAAGAGATTCATGGGTATCGGTTTGCTAAAACTGCACCAATTCAATCTTTTCCCATTTATTTTCTTTACTATATGCTTTATGCTTTTCTATATGCTTTATCATTTAAGGGACCCATTGAAACGTTTCAGAAGACATGGAACTGGAAATAACTGGTCCGTGGGGAAAAAACACAGGGTAATAAAATTAAAGGGAGGAATAGGATAAATATAACAGGATCTATTAATTAAATAAATGCTGTCACATTTTATTTTTGTGGGGCATATTTAGAGTATTGACCCACTGAGACATTTACATGTCTCTGCTGTTATTAATGTCTTAAATAACTGAACAACTGAAAACTGTCAGTTTCAGAAAAAAATAGATTCCTAGAGGAAGTTTGTTTGGAAACTTTTCATTTAGCTTTTGTGTGCGACTCAAAATCAATGCAAAAGATGGTCAGGCCTTCATCAGCTGGTAATTATAAATACAGGTTTGACATAAAGAAGGCCTGGGAATGAGACGGAGGTGGGGCTCACCGTGTAAATTACACCCTGCCTTTGATTGAAAACACTTTTTATCTGGTAATCAATTCTGCTGGTCATTCATTACACTTCTTCACACAGACGAGCTCAGACGGGTCATCTCAGGCCTGAATCATCACGCCTCACTGAGATCAACACCTGCCAGAGAGCATCTGACATTTATTCTGATTTTGCTCGTTGACGAAATCCGTGTCTGGCTCATTTGCAGCCTGATGACCATCCGCGTCTGTGTCACAAACCGTAAATTCATCTGTACGTGGAGACAGAGTGTGAAAAATAATCGTCAAACATTGTTCCACCATTTCAATCATTTCTGTTCAGATGTGAGGAATGGGAAGTCTGAAAGTACATTTGTTCGATTCTGAAATATTTAGGAACATCTTTCATAGGGGCGGGGCATGGGCAGATAAAAGGCCCCTAACTCAAGGGATGAGCCGACAACTTATCAAAGAAGCAGTTTAAATTGGCTTTTTAGACTCTTTGTTTCCAGCAGCTAGAAGAGGACTTTGGCCAAAAAAACTCTCCTCAGCAGTTTAAGAGGATCTGAAAGTGATGTCCTTAAGAAAGAGGAACAACATCCAGCAAAGACCTGGCAAGTTTGAGGTCCCTAGTGCCATCTGGGCCCATTCTGCAAAAGCCTAAAACAGCTCTTAATGTTTACACATCTGCAGAAAACAGCAGCGTCTCTTCCTGGATTGGCTGAAGATTGACAACTTCTTTATTTCCCTTTCCCCGGC
Organism: Menidia menidia; assembly: GCA_907169785.1. Lineage (NCBI taxonomy): Eukaryota > Metazoa > Chordata > Actinopteri > Atheriniformes > Atherinopsidae > Menidia > Menidia menidia. The sequence goes on along the minus strand of CAJRST010011113.1, from coordinate 900,065 downwards.
CACACAGATGAGCTTAGAGTAGAGAAAGAATTCCACTGTCCCATCTGTAATGTTTATTTCAAAGATCAACACAAATAGATGTAATGTGCAGGTCAGTTTACCCTAAAGTGATGAAACCCTCAGCCTTTGTTCTCAAAACCCATTTCCTCCCCATAGTCAGAAGTAGGAAAGACGTCAGAACAATAATAAAGTATCCAAAAAAGAGTGAAGCAGAATAAGAAGAAGGCAACAACAAACTAAAGGTAAGATGTCTGAAATGTGATGGAAAAGGGGATTTATTCCGAGGAAGTTCAGCTCAGACTCATTTTTCACCAGCGTGTAACCTGCTGCATGCAGCGGCTGAAAAAGATTAAAAATCGTTCATATCGACTGACTGAGACAGCTACAGTGACCAGGGAAGGGGAAAAAAACTTCACCTATAAACAGCACGAGTTCCAATAACACAATAAGAAAAAACATGTCCCAATGTCTGGATCTCAAAGCTCTGCCCTCTCCGCTTCCATTCACTTCAGTTTCTGTTATTGTGACATTTCACAGAGATTCCCAGCACACTTCTAGCTTTTATTTGTTGGTATGGCTTGAGGAAACATTTAAATGATCAAATATTTGGTTTTGCTCGCTGTTCCTCCACTTTCCTGCACACCACTTCAGCCAAATATTGTTCACCTCTTTGCACTTTTTTTCAAGGCAAACACGTGTAAACGCCAGCCACAGGGAGAATTGTTGCCCTTCCGGGAGATTTAATTTTACTTAAAATTAATCATTTATGACTCAACATGGGATTGGTGCATTTTTAAGCAACCTTCACAGTTCAAAATAATGTCAGCGGGGACAGCTGACCTTTGGGAGATTTAACTTAGTTAAATCCAGCCCATTAAACAAGTTTGGACCCCTCCAGAGAGAATGAAAGTGACAGATGAGGTGGTTCCAGGTCGCCCTGCACAGATCCTAGCATAAACGACTCACTGAGGCAAATATGTGCAAAGACCATGGTGCAGCATTCATAGAAACAGAATATTTCATGACACCAGACTCTACACTCAGAGAACCACAGAACGGGACAAATATGATGCAAACCGAGGACTATTGGCTCCAGATTGACCGTCCCCTCAGATGGGGATGGTTCAGATGAAGACCTTTACTTTCCTCTGTAAATGAAGTCCTTCCCAAACGTGGCAGAAGCAGAGACTTAGAGTGCGGGGACAGATGCATTCCAGACTCTCCTAATTCTTAGATTTCCCTCTGAAACACAGCCTGTTGGTATTGTTTGACTCAGCTCTTATGAATAACTCATGAGCAGGAAGCGCTCGCCCACACAGTTCTGTTGAGGATCTTTTGCTAATAGGAAAACTAACCACCACGGACCTCGATTATTTTGCGGTGGAGATCTGTGCAGCGTCCCTGTCCTCAGGCTGTCTTTGTCGTGGTTGTGATGACAGAGTGAGCGTGGGGGTCTCACAGGGACATCCCTGTGCTGGGGGGCCACTGCAGCTCCTCACTGAGGCTCTGCAGAATTTCGGACAATGTTTGTTGCTTTATGGGAGCTGGGAGTTTGTTGAGTGCTTCAACTGGAATGTATTCATTTCTTTTTGGGTGCATTGGTTCGCTAATTATGTTGGACCATCAGCAAATGCAGCCATTGAGTTTCCCGCTGCCTCCATGGGAAAATTGTGCTTTGATAAGGTGATAAAAGCAGCGGGCCGAGTCCACCAGCGAGTCCACCATCACAGCAGGGTCAAGTTAGCATCGGCTATTGTTTGGATGGGCCAAATGGTTTATTTGTTCCTGGTTTAATTCAATCTGAATGCAAAATGCTGCAGAACATGGTTAAACTGGACGGCCTCCTCTGGATGATGGCCTAACATCCCTGTAAAAACACTAATCAATACTAATTAAGGTCAATCAGAGCTCCAACCATCTTCTTAGCGATTATAAGGTTGGGAACTGGGACTTTCTGGGACATTTTGAGCTGATGTAAGCAGGTTCATTCTCTCAGTTTCCCCCCCCCCCCCCACGGCCGGGACAGTACCACTCAAACATGGCAGCTCCTGATGGGCCCCCACATGCTTCAACATGCTTCTGCACTCAGGTCTTCTCTCACTTAGATACAATATTTATAACACACAAAAAAAATAACACGAGCTGGGACAAACATTCTTTTTTCATCTCTTTCCTGGTCCTTTCGGGAAAGGACAAGGATTATGTTGATGTCAAATCGAATTAAGCGTTGGCCGTTTTCCTTCTGCAGAGTTCTTAAAAAGTCCAGAAACATGGCTGCCAGAGAACATCCCACCCACTGTTGTGCTGATGGTCCATATTTCTCAGTTACCACTGGACCCCATGTGGTGTCCACGGTAAAATATATGGAGCAGGTGTTGGCGTGTATTAGGAACAGCTGCTGTGACCAGCACAGTGGGCAGAACGAGGCCCTGCTCAGCGGGGGGGGCTGCAGAACTTCAGATAACCTGCTGTTCTAAAGCTCTCTTTGCTCTGAATCTCCACTTTCACTGTCAAGAAAGATTTCCTTCTCAACTTGATTGAATTTCCTGCGGTGGCTTTTTGTTTCTTGCTTTATTTCAGTTCAGTAGTGAAGTTTTTCACGTTCCATCCATCCCACGAAGCACAGCTTTTGTGTCTTTGTACGTTTTACAGCGCAGATCTCCTGGAAGCGTCACTGTCATAACCGATTCAGACCGAAATTCTGAAGCCAGCCGTGTGTGAAAGATTACAAGTCCTTACACCTCTGTTCAATTCGCCCGGCTTTGGAGAGACTTCGACAAAGACAGAAGGCCTCGCTTAACATTCACCAGAAGAAGAATTCTTAGTTTAGTTCAAAATGGACAGAAATACCTGCTGATGGTAAAAGAACGAGACTCTGCTCTGTTCTGTTCCTGTTATTAACCTGAAAATGAGTCAGTTTCTGCTCTCAAACATATTTGTATACTTTCCTGATCTGTGCTTCATCCCCACACCGTTCGTCTCAGAGAAGATCATGTGACCTGGATCATCTATATCATCTTCATGGCCTCAACTGATGCTAAACTCACTATAAAGAGAAGAAGCATCCAGATGTTTTGATGCTCAGGCTCATTTATGCTAAATGATGTATGCGGGCTTTGCTGTGCAGTCATTCATATTTTCACAGGACAGGGTGCTAAAGAGCTGAAAGTTTAGCCAGGGTTTGCTAAACATGGTGTATAAGAAAACCCGAAATCAGTAGATTCAGACTAAACAGGACAAAAAAAAGGAATTTCCTAACTGCTCCTGTGACAGAGAAGCAGGCGTGTTATTCTGCCTGTGAAACAGATGTCAGTCTCCCGCACATCAAACACAAACTGTGAAAACACCAAGATTAACAGAGTCAGAGCGTGTAATTGTGCGTTTTTATAGTAATGGCTTCCCACCACCGGCTCCCGAAAAAAACAACCTTTCCTTCCTTTTCATTCATGCACATTTAGAAGTACGCGTTACGAGGGTTGGACGCTATTTCTGTTTGTTACATCACCCTCTGCCACGGGAAGGTCTGATGGACACTTTTAATCTGTGAACGGGCCAGTCTGTCTGCACACATGTCCGTCTGGCGTCCTAAACTCCATGATTTTTTTTCCTCTCATCATTTGGTGTCAGGCCTCATTACTCTCACTCCTGACCTCTCTGGTGGAAGACATTCTGACGCGTCCAGAGAATGACAGGAAACATAAAAAAAAGATTTGAGAGAGCTACGTTTCGATGGGGAGATGTTTCTGCTCCTCTACGGTAAAATGGAAGCCAGGTTCATGAGATACTGCGGCTGAAATGTCCGAGTTCCTGTCTGAGTCATTTTCTTTGTTGCTGTTTCAGAGACGTGCGCTTTGGAGTTCAAAGGAGCATTTCAATCACCACGGAGCAGAAATATAAAATGGGCCACGCTGGAACGGCACCCTCAGAGGAGCGCAGGGATGAATCACACCACCAGCCCTTTTGTTTGCTCTCCAACTTTGAAGAAAAGTTTAGAAATGGGGAGGTTAACATGTCTGCTTGTTTTTAAAAGTGGGAGACATGTTGTTGATGCAGATCGTGGGGAAGTCTCAGTCTGTCTCATCTAGTTCCTGTACATTAATTCTCATCCGAGCACGTTTGAAGGGCGACGAGAGAGCATTAGCACTGAGGGAAATGCTCTGGATTTCATGAGTGATGCTCTCTGGTTCCAGGATCATTGTCTGTCTCATGACACATATCCCGGTTTCTCTCTAGTTTCAGAAACTCTTGGAAACTACCACCCGCCCTGCACTCCTCCTCAGCCTCCCATATCCTTACAGAGGAGTTTTAGCCCGTTGCCTCTCACAGGTCATTGCCGTTTGCCGCTAATGTTGCTAGCACTGATGTGCTCAGCTCCCAGATGGCCAAATTAATTCCCTCTTATGGAGAATCTGTTTTTTTTCATAAGGTTGTTTTCCTTTATATTTTTAGTCTATCCAGCTTCACAAACCCCAGAGCTGATCTCAATTTCTAATAATTCATCCTAGCTTTATGTTTAAATCATGGTAGATACATGTAGCACTCTTTCCTGGTTTGGGTCACAGGGCGTTGGATTCTATCCGAACTGTCATTGGGCGACAGGCAGGAAACACCATGTGCATCACAGGAACACACACAGACACACAACACAGGCCACTACGTACACTCACTGTGACTCAGACGAGCAATTTTGAGTAATTAACTAACCTAACATGCCTGTTTTTGGACTGTGGGACGAAGAAGGGGTACCAGGAGAAGATCTTAAAGCGCCAATGTGAGGAAAATAAAGAAGTTTTCTTTCAAAAGCATGTACAGTATGTACAGTTTTTGTATTATATTTAACCTTTTGAGGCCATTTCCACCTTTTTTCCACCCTTTGGAAATTCATTTTTAAGTTTCCCAAACCACAACCTTCATTGGACAACAGTGGCCCCATTATGTACAACCTAACATCCGGTCACTGTTGGATTCTACACACATTTCCAATTCTTCTGGTTTTTGTGCCCTTCTTTCTTTAGTTTATTTTCCTAATTCACATAGCGTACATAACTATGAGCAAAGTTATTCCATTTTATCCCCCCCAGAAACCAAATGATGAGTTGGATTCTCTTCTCAGAGGACAAATGAAGCTTCATCCAACATCTTTTCTTAATTTTGACATTAGGCCATCGTAGGATTTCATTTAATTTATCTCCACAACGAATCAGTGCGATGAATTAAAGGAACATCCTGAATGGATATGAGAATATGAACAACAGTTCCATATATTACAGGCTCATCTTTAGATATAGAGGCCTGTGGCCAAACCTGTGCTTGGCCTCATGATTAAGACTGTGGATGAACACAGGTAAACCCGTATAAAAGCATTGTTCTCCCTTTATTTATAAATCTGTGCTGTCTTTTATGATTCCAAGTCATTGAGAGACTACATGCACAAACCTGATTTCCACTGCAATTGTTATCCATGAATACATGTAGACTTCCCTAATTAGTCATTTGCATATCAAAACATCGACCGAAACAACTGAATAGGCAACATAATGAAAGCAACGGTAGGGAAGAGCGCTTCCTACAAAAGAAATCAAACTCGCTCATCGTTGAAACAGATAAGAAAAAAAAAGGGCTTCGGTTCTATCAATATGAGCCAAGCAAAAAATAAAAAAGAAAGAAAAAGCAACCAGCTCTGAGCTCTGAACAATGAAACCTGCAAAGGTCCAGAAGAAATAAACACTTGAAAGCATATGAAACAGTCCCCCCCCCCAAAAAAAACTCTAAGACTCTCTAATTAATCATCTTCTTTTTAAGGTTTCCGTGAGATCTTCCACCTCCATCACACGGCAGCTATCACACTCGCAATTACAGGGAAAAAGACTCCTGTGGGGCTTGATGAGGAGAAAAGCATCCATGGCTCTCATCATGTGCAATCATGAATTATGTTGCCTGTTTTACAGCGTTTTAAAAACCTGAAACATACATGAGGTTCACACACCACCACTGCACATCTTCCTTTAGAAACCACAGCTTCCAGTCAACGGGATTCCATGTGTGCTCATCTAGCTCTTTTGAGCTTTCTGACCAGGGCTCTTCAGGCTGACCCTTTGCTGTAGGGCCATTAGACAGATGTTCACAGTGGCTGAACACTGCCTGAAAACATCAAAGACATCCTTACTGTAACTTAGTAATCTCTTCATAGCATGTGGTAAAAGCTAAAAAATCAACCCCTTTGTTCACTCACAGTTCACAAAGTTAAGGATTTTTAATCTTAAAAGTGAACTTTTTGAAAGTCGGCTCTGATAACTGATTCATTCTGAGTTCTGCTCATCTTAAATGCTCTTTCCCTTTAATTTCCGGCTCTTATTGCTGCTTATATTCACACTTTGTTCTCATGTGCTAATCGCTTGCATTTCAGTGATACGGCGAGAAATCTTTTTCATTTCGTTGAAATTAACTGGTATTTTCCCTAGGAGAGTGGATATTAACTTATTGTCTTCTCCTCTCGGACTAAATTAATTTGCCATCATCATAAAACATCTGCAGCTAGCCCTGACTTCCACAAGGAGAAGCTGAACTGACAGGCAGGGGGGATCATTTCATTTTTTATTTATCACTGAGCGACTTCTTTTGAGGATTGACATCGCTACGTGTCATGTCGTGTTAATATTTATGTGCATATTGTGTTGGATTTGCATCTAAAATTGGCACGACTTCTTTTAAACACATGACGACATTTCCCGCTGCTCTTCTGTAACCAAGTTCTCTCTGCTACACACACACACACACACACACACAGTTGGTTTCTCAATAAATTGAAGTGATATTTATATCTGCCGAGTCGCTTCATTAGATCTAAGAGCTGTCACCGAGGCTCACCTCCACTCACGCGGTTGCAAAGAGGAAGTGTGAAAGCAGATAGGCTGGAGACTGTCAGTGTTAACAATGAGATAAACAAGACAAATTGAAAACCCAAAGACTGAACGGCCTGAAGGAAACGCTAGCGGAGAGAAAGAGCCGTGCGCTTAAAGCCTCATCTCTCAGTCCCTCAGTCTTCCCCCCCCTCTCTCTGTTCCACTCTTCCTCCACTCCTCCTCCACCTCGTCTTCGTTTTATCTTCATTATTGTACCAGTGTGTGTGTGGGGGGG
>CAJRST010011113.1:851934-886769 GCA_907169785.1 Menidia menidia | reverse complement strand
TCACATCTCAGGGTTCTTTGGATCAGAAGAAAAGAGTTATTCATATCAATACATCCATTTTGCTAATCAAATTAAAGGAACTCATTCAGACCTAAAGTTAGGAAGAGGGAAAATCCTCTGGTAATGAAGTAAAAAGTTTAAAGTGTGGGATTTTAATCAATTCTGGCTCAGTACTAAATATGTTGAGCCGAAATGTATTATAAAAAAAGTGTTCACAGATAGATGGGAAGAGATTTGCATGTGTCTCCTGCTGGCTGAAGCCTTCTGGTCGGCTGTGTTTTAATGATGACTCTGAAGCCTTAAAAAGCGTGACAATGAATGGGGTGAGGTTCATTTTGGCCACGATGACAGCCTTCGTAGGCTACTGGGGCTAAATCAGAGCACTATGGACAGCTGATTGGCAACTTCTTGTAGTGAATGTGAGTGCTGCTGAGATTTAAATGCCTCAGGTTTGATGGTTAACCACAGACATCTAAACAGGAAGTCTGAAAAGGCAATCACGCAGAGAAAAAATCAAGAAAAACGTTGTTTTCTTATGTCTGGGACTCATCTGCATTTCTCTTTTTTTGCTCTCCAAAAACAATGGGATGAAGTTTAACCCCTCTGCTCGGTCTCTCTGCTCCTTCCTCCAGTTTGCATCTGCAAACTCCCAACTTAGTTTAGACAGCGACTTTTTAAATATCATTTTTTTGCCAAAAAACAAACTTCCAGTTTCCCAGTCACCAGGCGCATTCGTCTGTTAGCAACTGAAATGAGGAGTTCCTGTATAAATACAACAGCTGCTCTTCTCCACCCAAGTGTTGGAGCTTGTTTGGGACATTTGTACACTTAGTAAAGAAAAGAAACTTCTCCAAAAATGCAATTACCCCATGATGTGCGATGTCAGCTTTTGCATTGGCTCTTTAACTGGTTCTTTTTAGGTCTTCAGCCAAAATCGGACATAATTCAGAAATTTAGATTAACGCGCATTCATAAAAGTGATCTTAAGTGGTTCCAGAGGAGGACATTTATGGATCTTTGGAAAATGGGCCTCGTCCCTCCATCGTAGCATCTCATCCTTCAGACCCTGGAAATGCGTCTGTGGGCGTTCCGGCGTGCTGAGGGGGATCCTTCAGGCCCACTGGAGGATGAATGCTCCCGTCCAGTTGTTTTATCTCCTGGTGTTTCTCCTCTCCTCCCACATTCATCAGCTGAATAAAAGAGGTCAGTTGTTGTCACCGCTGGTTTTGTACACAGAGTTCTTTAAAGCCAAATCCTTGAAGAATTCCCGGCTGGTTCCTGATGTAAGTTTGTCAGACTTTGGACACATTCAGGAATTCCCACGTGTTCATTTGATGCCCTTTTACCTTTATGCCCTTTTTATCCGATTATTCCCTGCTGTCGTGTCACCTGTTAGATTGTGCTGCTGGTTGTGTTGCTCAGGATGCACAAACTTGCATCCTTCAGTGCAAGTTTGTGCCATAAACCTCTAAGAAGTTGGGAGTGAGTTTGAACCTCTGAGCTCTGCTTCTGTAGCCTCTATATATTGATGATTCTGTTAATATTTGCATTTTTTGAAATTGCTTCGGACAAAAGCGTCTGCTAAACACAAAGGTGCCTTTGTAGAGGATCACACGAAAGGAATAAGAATAGGAAATCCACACAGTGGGGTTCACACACTGATCAGTGTATGGCTGCAGAAAGTCAATCTTTGATGGTAAATACCCGTCTGTATATCCACGTTTCCAGCCTTTCACCTGACATAACCCTCTCAGTTTAGAATGTCAAGATACTGACCAAAAAGTATGATTGATCCACGATGAAACACTTATGTCGCATGTCCACAACATACTATTGGTAACTATTGGCAACGTCATAAAAACACTGAGCCCCGTCGATAAAGGTGTTTAAGCTGGATTTAAATGATCACAAAGCCATTCAGAGGGCGGCCTGCCAACTTTACCACTTCAGTTTAGTTGAAAGTGAACAAACAATTATGGATGTCAGGAAAAAAAGCACAAATTATAGACCTATAACCACATAAGGTGGAATGACAGACTGTCAAAATGTTAGCCAAGATTTCCCCTTTGCTCAGCGTCTTATACAGTTTACTCTGGCTTTCATCATTCATCTGAGACAGATGTCTGTCAACCTGCACAGAACAGAGCAGAGCCCCTTTTCCATAAATTATTAGGACAATACTGTTCCATAGACGTCTCCGTATTTCTGCGTTTTGTGTATGTGGTCAACATTAAAAATGATCGATTGTATGGGCCGTAATTAGTTTTTGCACAAAAGTAGAAGCTCTTAAACATAGAAACATTAAATATCTTCCCGTAACACGTCCTCAGCTCCAATGACAGTGATATTTCTCATATTTATATTTGCTAAAAGTGTAAAGTTGATATCTCTCAAGTGTTAACGCAAGCTAAAAGTGTTACAGTAGTTAAGAAAAATGAATGGCAACAAAAATATTAATTTTGTAGTGTGTAAAAAGCAAGTTAGTTTGTGGAATTGTGGGCTGGAAGCGGGCCTGGTTGTCTGTAGTAGTGTGACACATAACCAGACGTGAAGGGCGACCTTTAAAGTTTGTCCACCTTCAAACCCCCTCATTGATCCATTGATTTCTGACCGGTGGCACAGATCAATAGACACACAGGCAGAAGTGCAGACATGCCTCCACTCCACGCCGTGTCATTAAGGTAATCCTGCTGTGATTCATGCGCTCCATTATCCATTGATGATTAATCTGTCAGAGCCACTGTTCGAGCATTTATCTTAGCTGTCGCTTCTCATTTGCATGTAATTCACACAGACCCGTCAGAAGTATGTTTAAACGTGTCGTATTAAGAGGATTAATTCCCATTTCCGCGGAAAGCTACAAAGTGCAACCTCAGCGTGTCATCAGAAGAGTCAGAGGCTTTTATGCCTCCCACAAAAAGGGTCCACCACCAAGAAAGAAAAGGCTGGATCTGATTTTGCAGATTTTTCCTCGTGTTTCGCTTCTGAAATACTTCGGACACCTCACCGGCTTCTTTTAAATCAATACACACACACACTTGTTGTCTAAAGAATCCTTCCTTCTTCTTCCGAATGACCACAGAACAAAAAGTCATCCACTTCTGGAATTACACCCTCCGATTGCAGCATTTCTTTGATTTTCTCTTTAAAAAGCCTCTGATGATGCATGCAGCCATGTAAAATGGAAATGTTTCGCCCGCGGGCTGATGTTATTGGCCGGGCTGTCGTTCTGCTTAATTAGATGATTAAGTAGTTTGCTCTTGCTTGTTGGGTTGGGGGGCTCCAGGACGGCGTGCTAGTTAGCACCCTCACCTCACAGCTAGTCCGAATACCTGCGGGGGGCTTTTCTGGGTGGAGTTCCCTCCAAATGTGGGTCCTCAAACGTGCATGTTTTTGAATGTGTGTGTGTGTTTGTGTCTGCAGAGAGGCGGTAAGGGTTTGGAATTCCGGGCACACGCTCCCGGCCCTGCCGCTGGTTTGTCGGGTTTATGGAGGGTCAGCCTAACTGTGTTTGTTGGGTTAGACCTATGCAGATGGATCAGAGGAAACTTTCAAAGATGCCTTGGCGCCGCGCAGCAGGGCGGTGCAGACAACGTGTCCACGCACATGAAAAGGAAGTGCCCAAATATCTGATGCTATGACTTAAAATAGGCAATTATAATCACCTCCTGTGGCTCCTGCATTAATGAGCTGCTCTTCAGTCCCGGTACGTTATCCAAAGATGTGGAAAGTTGAGCAACTTGTGTGCATCTCCCCGCTCACAGCCCTCTCTGGGATCAACGGCCTCTGTGACTCAACTCCAGACCAGATTAAGAGAAAACAATCCTTCATGCTTATTTTGATGCACTTCATTCTTAAACAAAGCAGGAAAAACAGATCAGGAGAACCAGACATCATGTGAAACTGATCGAATTCCTGGCTGCTGAGCCAGTCCACAGTGTTTTAAATCGTCCAATTTTACACCGTTACATGATTTATTATTATCAACATCATCATTAATATAAAGGAATTTTGTGTATTCATAGAAAGTTTTGTTAAATCATGGAAATAGGATTCATCCAACATCAGATGCTGGCTTTTTGTCAGGCTAGATTAACCCTAACAAAAGAATTTAGCAAGAGCAAATCAGGGTAAGTACAACTTTAACATGGAAACAAGTGATGCTATACACAAAAGAAGAGCTTTCCTCTTTGGGAAATGTTGCTATCTGAAAAATAGAAAAAGAATAGAGCACTACATTTATGACCCATACCATGAATTTATACAAAAATATTTGGATTTCTGGAATCACTTCTTAACATTCAGAGGAAACGACTAACAGGGTGTCGGGTGTAGTTAAGCAACCACCCAGAAACAAACACTGTGCTCTCCAACATAGAGAAGCAGAAAAGTTGGAGCAATGCACCTTCATATGCAAATAATGAGAGTGGGAAGAGGGAATAACAGAAGAATAACCATGGAGAAGGCATGCAGTCACTTATATCAGGATCCCGATGTGGATCTGGACCAACCCACACTCTGAGGATCATTTATCTGGTTTTAAAGTAGCCAACCTCATTGGATGCAATATTCAATTTTAGATACATTTGTTCTTTTTTTCATATTTCTGAACAAAGCCTGGAGGGAAAATAATCCAATGTGACCTTTGTCTAAATGAGATTTAGCTTTAAAAAAGCTTTAACTAGCTGATGAGTCCAACCACCAGAGAAAAAAGGGGCTTTGGAAAGCGACTGGTGTAAAACCTTTCATCTGATTCTATTAGACACATTTCTTTGTGACGGATTCCATCTTTTTTCAGTCAATGTTATCTGTTTTTTCATCTCTTGCGTTTGGATGTTAAAAAAAACAAAACAAAATGGAGTTGGAAACTATTTAAAAAATGTAAAACCCACTAGTGACTGTGAAAGAAGAAAAGTTGGAGACTGAGAGAGGCCACAGATGCCAGTGCATCCTTTCACCTCTTCCTCCTCCTCCTCCTCTTCCTCCTCTTCCTCCTCCTCTTCCTCGCATAGCTCCACCCGGCTCGGTGTGCCCTGGAGGCGGCAGCAGAAGGACAAACCCAACACACCATCTGAGCCCGGAGGAGCCGGGGGCCGCTTCATTTATGCTACAGAGCTTCCCCATTTAGAGGAGCACACACACACACACACACACACACACACACACACACACGCCAGATGACTCCGGCTCCTTGTGAGGACACTGGTTCGACATCCATTTTCTCCCTGGCTGCTCACTTTGACCCGGGCCACCTACAAAAGCTGGAGCTCTGCTCCCATCCAGGACAGTTTACGTCTCGGGATGGTCCATAAAAAGGTCTGGACTCCTCACACACACCGGGGTCAGACACTGGACATCCTGTGAGGGCAGAGGATGAGGGAAACTGGGGCACTAACGAGTCAGTTACCTGGATTGTGATTCAGAATTCCCTGGCTGCTTATGTTAGACCCCTAAAAACACAGCTCCTCTGTGTGAAAGAAACACAGACAGAGACAGGAGAGCTCATCTGAACGGGAATCTAATGATGCGTGGCCAATTTGTTGGATATTGTGTCAACGAGGATTGACCGAACGTCACCCTAAACTAAGAAAAACTAATCAAACCAGCCCCAACTCCAACCTGAGGCCATGTCCAGAAAATCCAGAAAATCCATTGTACATCTTAACTCATTGGCTGCCAAAGACGTCTATAGACATCAATTCAAATACAACCGTTGACTTCCAAAGACGTCTATAGGACGTCTATAGACGTCTTTGGAAGTCAACGGTTGTATTTAATTTTTTTTTTATGTTTTTCAACGAGAGTGTCTGGGGGACGATCTGCTAAAGCTTGTCCGTAAATATGGGCTTCTAGACAGAGTATGTAGTAACAAATTGACCCTCTAGGGGGCAGTGCCACTTTTGATGGGATGTGAGCATAGACTGTAGGCAAATAAGAAAAAGGTAATGGTTCGCTATGCGAAAAATGAGTGCCAGTCAATGAGTTAAAGAATCAATGCAAGATTGGCTGATTTTTTTTTATATTTATGATTATTATTTCCTGATGGATATTTTATTCGTATTTTAGATTTTTTAGAATTCATCTTGGTGTGGTGGGGCCCGGGAACATACTCTCATTTTGGCCCCAGCCCTAACGACTACCTTCCTGTCTCATCTTCTGCTGAAGAGCCGAGAGGAGGAGGGTGGTGGAGGTTCACCATCTTTAAATGTCAGCCTTCATTGCATGAATTTAAAATAATTCACTGGGTTATTGGTATGTCAGTTTAAAATGAGGCCTGCTGTGTAGCTCCACAGAGCTTTAGCTATTAGATTAGAGTCCATTATTGATCCCACAATGGGAAAATTCACAAATACCACCAGTCACCTTTCACCTCCTTCTTTTTTGGCTTTTATCGTCTCCAGATTTGTCCCAGCTGAGTGTGCAGCTATGGACATAAGGCTGGGTCAGTGGACAGGGGCAGCCAGACTGACCAGGACGGGTGGTCCTACACCTGCTTCCACTCCTGGCCCAGAAACGGTCCTGGGGGGCTCTGCCACAGCAGTGGGGGTGAAGTGAAGCTGAAATATGGCGTCGCGTGCTCTTCACGCCATCTTCCCTTCTCCTCGGATGATTGGAATTCTTTAGATGTGGGTACTGATCGATCTGCACTTGTCAGATTGCAGGTTGTACAGATTTGAGCCAGAAACTGCCCAGTCGGGCCTGCTTTAGCTTCCCTGTTCATAACAGGACCCAGTTTACAGCGTTGTTCATTCAGTTTTAATGGTCTCAGAAGGCATCTGAACTGTTTAGGCCTCACACAGCTCTGAGGCCTCTGTGTGTTTTAGGTGTTCCTGTGTTTTTGCTGGTAGCTTCCACTCTATAGAACAGCCCGCTTTTCCATATCACGGCTACTCAGACCCTCAGTCGTTTCGAAACGGCCTAAAACCCGTTTCTTCTCAAAGCCTTTCAGATTAGGTTCAAGTGTTTGTTCTCATTTAAAAAACCACGGTTGTTTTAACGTGCGACGGAAATTAATTGACTTGAACAAAAGCCTTTAGCACGGCTTCCCCGTTCCATTCCTTTGTTCTCCTCACTCTGCAGGTGAGGCTGCAGAGTCAGGTTCTTCATCCTCGGCCCGTCAGACGATTCCAGAAAAAACGATTCCACAAAAAACGATTCCACAAAAAACGATTCCAGAAAAAACTTTGTTTTGGATTCGGACACGGAAATCAAACCGGCCCATTACCATCCAGCTTCTTTCCCAAATGCCTGAGTTATTGAAGTCCCAGTTGGACACCAACAGTCATGTGTCAAAGGAATTTAGAAAAGTGTGCGGGGAAACCTTTTGTGTCAGTCTCTGCCTAAGAGTCTCAGCTTGCCTGAAACCATAACAGATTACAGGGTCAAAAGTGGATCATGTGGCCGGCGCACTTTAGAAATGTAACAGCACTGGCAGCAGGGATGAGGCCAAAGCTTTTCAGAGATCAGATAACAAAAGTGGAGGGAAATGGGATGGAAAAGGACAGAAAAAGGGCCCTGAAAAAGCACAAAATACAGGAAACTCAATATGAGAAAGATAAGAGTAACACATAAAAGATGTGAAAAGGAAGAAGGTCGTGGAGAGGATTTATTTTGATTTCCCTTTCTGTGCCAACATTTCTGTCTTCAATTCTAACCTTCACTCATCAGTTTCTAGCAGGTTAAAACTGTCAGAGTGACTTAAACAGGTTTAGCAGCATATGTGGTTCATCATCCGTGCTCATGAGGCCAATTACAGACTGATGAGCGGCTCAGAGCTGGATTCATCGGGACTGAACAAGGATTTCATTTTCCACGTCCTCGTATCAATAATGAAAAAAAGCAATAAGCTTGTTTTTCTGTTCAGGTTATGTTTTTTCCAAACGATTTGACTTCAGAAAACCCCTCAGCTGCTGCTTTAGAGTCCCAGGTTGGACGCCTGACCTCAGTATAGAAAAGCCCGGATGAGGAAACAAAAATAGGCTGATTATTCTCACATTTTCCATCTCTGCAACAACAAATTCTCAAGCAACGTCCCAATCTGAAGATGGCAGCACCCATTTCCTGCAGTATTCCGGCTCCAGTCATTAATCTTCATTTGAATTCTCTGGCTGACGCTAATACCATGCACAGGAGACCAGTGCGTTAAAATCAAGAAAAAGACAAATCAATACACTATTACAGGGGGCGGTCATGAAAATGGTCCGAATAATGGTCAGCGATAAGCCTCAGATGGACCACCGGCCCCGCCTCGGAGTGTGTGGCCAGTTCCTCCTGATCTAAACACACACAGCCCTGAAAGAGTAATTAAAGGGAGGGTGAGATAAATGCTGGTTTGAGGAAGAAAAACACCCCTCATCACTGTCAGGAGAGGAGGAGGAGGAGGAGGAGGTGGACAACCAGATGAAGGATAATATTAGCTTCGCCGCAGAAGAGGAGGAGAAGAGAAAGTTTAAGAGGTGAGACAGAAAGTTTATTGATATAAGAAAATGGAGCAGGAATGGAGGAGGGGAGGTTTTCATTAGAGGAGAAGATGCAGGAGAAATACCGGCTTTATCACAGCTGGGGGAGGATCAGGCAGAGAGGTGGAGGAGATGGAGGTGATGGAGAATTACAGGTTTTTACCACGTCGAGAAAGAGGAGAGAACGGAAAAAAAAAACACAAAGTGAAGAACCAGAGTTCAGCAGCAGACGTGGAAAAGCAGAAAGGCCATAAAAACGACGGAAAAAACACAAAGAACTAAATTACGGTTAAAAACACAGAGGAGGAGAGTGTGAAAAGAGGGATGGAGAAGGTTAAAAAGGAGGACAAAGTTGCGTGGTCAGATCTATCCCCAGTGATTGGCCTTCTGGAGGCCTGCTGATTGGCTGGCGGCCGGTCGGTGCTCCGGGCAGGGCCGGTCATCGATCAGCCATATCGGGGCCTGTCTTTCGGTCAGTTGACGACCGACCGACTGGAGACCGATTGGTCAGAACGGCCACAACGCTCCATCAGAGAGAGTCGATTGATCGACAAGAGGGAGACTTCCGGTCAACCGGAGGGTGTGTCGTACTGCGGGAGAGGCCGTTTTACCAACAAAACAGATCATTAAAATCCACATTTTCTACCTCTGATTTAGAGGAAATGGGCGGAAAAGCTTCTGCCTCCAGAACTGCTACAACACGTTTAGAAAAAGGGAAATGTTGCCCTACAGGACCGTTAAAACTCCTCTGTTTTTCTAATGAGTCTGATTAGATTCTCTCTCCTAGCTTAGTCTGAATGAAGCCGTGTGGGGCCCACCGACAACTTGACCAGTGACTGACCGGATCACAGCCTGAAAACTCACAAACCGCCAACAGTGACACACAGTTTGTGGACACACACTTCACGAGGGCAGCAGTATTTTATTTCCAAACCCATCTCCTCTCTGTGAAAACTTCCTCTAATCTGTTTCCCTACCAGATCAATGCACCAAAGCTTTGTAGAGTTCACATCAGTTCCAAGTCCCTGTTTCAGGTTTGAGCCAAAGCTGTCTGTGTGCTTCTATTAAGGCAGCTTCGTGTGTGTGTGTGTGTGTGTGTGTGTGAGGGGCAGAGTGTCTCCTTTGTCTTGAGAAGGATGTCTGTCATGTTCCCCTGTAATTGCGTGCATTGTATCTGAATGAGGAGTGTGCGTTTTCCAATGCGCCGCGTGTATTGGTGTGTGTGTGTGTGTGTGTGTGTGTGTACTGTGTGTTGTGCGTCTTATCAACAGCTCATGCATTATTGAGTTCCATTTAGGACCGTTATCACCGTCCCCATGGCAACCGGCCCCGTAAGACACACAATTACAGTAACACAACGTGGCGTGCGGACAAAAACAAGAGCCCAGCGGGTACACCGCCGCCGCCCGGTGTGTGTGTGTGTGTGTGTGTGTGTGTGTGTGTGTGTGTGTGTGTACACACACTCCCACCGGCCTCTATGTCCTCAGACCAAACCGGACATAGCTTTGATTTCATGATTTATTCATGATGAGTGTTGTGAGCATGTGTAGACGTTCGGCTGCTGTGTTTTAAGGATCTAATGAGGTTTCATGTATGAGTGAAGAGAAATGAAATCAAAATAAGAAAGTCCTCTGCAGCTCTGGGAGTCGGGGGGTCCGTCTGAGGAACAGCGTCCTCTGGCAGCCCACAGTTTCACTGCACAGGGATTTTTTTATTTCCTAAAGCTTGAAGGACTTTATTTGCGATGCAGATCAAAAAGTCCATGTGGAGGAGCAGTATTCCTAAACCTTTTCTCAGGGAAGACCAAATCCACTCACATACTTGTGCATCTACTGATCAATTCTTTCATTTATAACTATGAAAGCATCACTTTTTAAGATGTTGAAATGGATACATTGGCTTATTTTAGGCATTTAGAATAGTAGATTTAGGTTTAGATTAGACTTTCTGACTTAGAATGTGTTTTTTTTATTTCTATCTTTGGTCTTCTGACCTAAATCCAAAGCTGGATATAGCGACTTTTGGTAAAATGGTAACTCTGATGGTGGAGAGCCAGAAGAGGAGTTCTCTGAATATTAACTAAACTTAAGATACTGAGGCAAATTATATGTCTGAAAACCTTATCTATGATTATTATGTCTAAACCTGATCTCAGATGATTCTGCTAAAAACTCTGTGAGAAAAGAATTGGTACCTTAAAGCTACAATCAATGAACTCATAAGGAGCATGTTTGGTGTTTTGTACAAAACAAAATTAAATATGAAAATATTAAGTCTAATCCTGATCTAACAGCAAATGAACTGACATTCTAAACTTTTTTAATCCTCTGTGAATAATTATTACATTACAGATATAGTCAGTAGAACCTGTATCAAACACCAGTAAACAACATCTATCTAATCATAAATATGTTCTAAAATTCAACCAAGAAGAAGTTGGACCATGTAGGAAAGAACATCAACATCTTTTTTCCCAGCTCTGAAAAAGATCAACAGAACTAAAAGTATCCCTCTAACCACACAGATAGACTAAATGATTACCACATATATTCTGAACCCCTAAGAAAAACTAAAGAATTCCAACACACATCCTCCTGTTGTGTGTACTGAGCAACCTGGTTCAGGACAGGCTCCATCAGAATCAGAATCAGAAATACTTTAATAATCCCAGAGGGGCTACCACCACCTCATAACCAATTTGTGCAGGTATATAAATAGTCTGTAACAATATAACTACCGGTGCGTCACTTCTGATTTGTAGTTTGCACTGTTTTTTCACCGTTCATCACAGAAACAACCTTTCCTGTCAAATGGTCTTTTTATAGTACCTGATAATAAAGTGTTTCTGATTCTGAAGACAAACAGTAATACCTCCAGACTTAGCCTACGGAAGCTTAAGCTCTAAATCTAACATTTGAACAGTCAAGTGCCACAAATGGCCTTCAAACATATGAAAAATCCGTACATAAAAGTGGTATTTTTTACCAGGGCGGCAGTACAGGAATAAGACAGATCAGGGACATTTATAGTTCTTCTTAAGAGACTCATTGTTTGGAAAGAACTAAGGACAGAATAACAGAGTTATCTTTCCTCTGGCCCACATGACCTACTCTCAGACACAAATGCCCTAAAAAAGGACTGATAGAAAAAGGACTGAGGCAAAGCTGTACAGTCCATCAATGATGTTCAATCAGCTAAATCTGACAAAGAACACTCTGTCAAAGGAGTGAAAATCAAAGATAGGAGAAACAAAAGGCCTTAATGCAGCAATAAGCACAAAGAGAGGGCTTTGGGGAGCCAAGAAACTATTAAAAAATTAACGAACAAAGCATCATATCTTGTCAGAAGGTAAAGTATTGTAATAACATCTATAATATGGATCTGTGTGGACTTATCCTCCTTAACTATGACAAACATCAGCACATAATGACAATACCAACATGATTTCTACTTGTTCACCCTTTCTATTAATACTTTGACATTTGACACATCGGTTTAAATTGAACTGTAATTCACCCATGCTAATCATAGACAAGACCCCAGATAAAAGGTTTTAAAGCATAACATCCATTATTTGGGGATATAATTCACACTGGGGTAGCCTCTTTCACATTTCTCTTTCAAAAAGCAACTGATTTGACTTCATTGAGCCCTTTGTAAATGGCAGAATGAGGAGTTGAAGATGATTTGCTGCTAACACTCTTCTGGAACGAGGTAGGAATAGGTATGAGGAACACACTCTGCTGATTTTACGAGCTTCTTGCGTGCGAGTGCACGGTGTTGCTGGGCTGAGAGCTGCCTTTAGCACGTGTGAACTAAAAAGAGGATCCGTGGTGGGTCACAGAATGTGAACCCATGTGTGAAAGAGGCTGATGAGTGTGTGGTTGGTGGAAGGAACTCAATGTCCATCCAATGGAAACACCCTAAGATCACACCCGTAAACTCCTAGTGTGGGGCAGGGGTGATGACCCATCCCCACCGACCCCCTCCCTATTCACACCGTGGTTTATCTTCACAGAGAAAGTGCTAAAATAAAGCTAAGTATGACCTATATCCTCTGAGAGCACCATCCAGAACCAGATCCTAAACTAAAGTACCAGAGGAATAGACGTGTTAGCGGTGATAAGAGCTTTTTAATCGGCTAAATGCAGAGGAAATGTGTTTGAGAGCTTTTGTGGCATCCCTAAAAGTCTTTTCAAATTGCTTCATCAGCTGGACATTCAAATGACTGCCGTGCTCCATCGGTTTTTCAGCTTTTTCACGCAGTTTGACTCATTTGGAGTCATTCTTGTGAATACTGCTGGAGAGGATGGTGCGTATTAACCCCAATGTGCGTTTTCCCCTGAGGTCCATTCCTCTTTGCAGTGACCAATGGCCGTGAACAGTGATGCTCCCAATGATCGCGGCTGTTTTAAAGAGACGCCTTCTGGTGCCGGCTGATGCATTTACTCTGCTGCCCAGAGGGACGCCTCCACTGCTGACCATCACAGTGTCCAGCCACACCAGAGGGAGGAGGAGTGGGTCTAATCCAGGCTGCACAGCCACCCCGGAAAAGTGTTAAGCCTACTCATGTGTCAGCATTTATCAAACACCCTCTCCCAGTCCCCGACAAAGCTGCCGACTCAGCGAATTTGGAAAAGTCATTATTTTCTGACCAAACAACTAATCAGTTCGTTAGAAAATACAATCAATAACAAGAAGTTGTTGCTATGTAGTGGGTAGCCTTTTTTCTGTTTTGAGGTGTGCGCCCGTCTGGTAATTTATGATCTTTGACCAACCTTTATTATCAGTAACCCTGAAAACACACACACACACACACACACACACACACGGCCCTGTTTGGCTGAATTAAAGTCATAAATTGTGTTTCCATTAGGGCCTTATTGACTGGTTTTTAGCCTGTTTCTGCAGAGAGGAGGATCACTCCATCAGAACTCCACCTGTATGATGGAGGGATGGAGGACAGGAAGTGGAGGGAAGAGGATGAAAAAAGAGGAGGGAGTGGTGGGAATATTTATCCCTCAGTGTAATGATGACAGACCTCACTCCATAAACGTCCTCCCATGTCTCTCTCTCTCACACACACACACACACACACACACACACACTGCAGGGTGATTTAGTGTTCTCGGAAAAACAGACACCGACCTTTGGCAACAACAGCAAACTGTCAGACTTTTTTACACACTTTGCTGACTCGTGATAAAGACGATGTCTGACTCTCTCCACCCGGCTCTTTCTCGGCTCTGGTCCATTTCCATCAGATGGCTTTTTTATTCCGCCTTTTCGCCGACTCCTTTGCATTATTTCCATTTCCTCTCTCCCACAGCCATTCTTTCTGCCTCTTTAACCGCGGTTTGACTCATTTTCTTTAGAGTTTCTCATCTCTGCTCCTCTCACTTCTTTAGATGTCTCCTTTCACATTTTTATTCCTCCTCTCTTACTTTCCTTTACACAGAATATGAGCAGGAGAGGCCAAAGAGCCCCGTGAATTTGTGTTTTGTCAAAATATTTCACGATTTTGGATTTAAAAGTTTTCTTTTGTAAATGCAAATCCACATTTTTGAGTTTGTCGTGAGTTCGTTGCGCCGTAAAATGTGTCTTTCCCTTCATTTTGGGATGATTGTAGAAATATCTGACAAACTGCTGGTGCGGCTGACTGCTTCCCGGCTATTTCCTATTTAAGCTGTGTTTTAATGCTAGTCAAATGACCCATGGTCACTGAAACGGATCTCTTTTTGCCGCTCACTGGCTGTGGGAGCGTGTTCCCTCTGGTATAACAAAGTGAATTCATATTTCCGCTCTCATCAGTTGCAGTTCAAAGCTTGTTGAAGTCTTTGTTCCCGGTGATAACTGGGGCTGACAGCACTTTTCAGTAATTCAGCCAATCAAACCTCAGTGAGCATCTTTTCCTTCTGTTTAAATGCAGTGTTTAAAAAACAATCCCTCCTCAGTACTGTCCTTTTTTCTGTTTTTAAAGTTGAACCCTGCTGGACACTGGTGTCTTCTTTTGGATAAAAGTTTGGTGTGTAGGGGCTAGGGTCGGGTTAGCCTTTGCTAGAAGTATTTTCTCTTCTTTTTTTACTTCTGGACAAAGATTAAAACAATATTCTATCTCGTCTTTATCTTTTTCTAAATCTTTCCCTGTTGGTCTCCTTAAGAGAAAACCGATCTAATTTAAATATATCAACAAGAAACAAATGCACGGCTAACTTCATTTAAGGTAACGATAACATTACCTGTGAGACGTTTAGGGAGCAACATTTTTTTTCATTAAATCTCTCAGGCCTGGTTCAGGCTCCATTTTATGGATAGATCCTGAGCTGAAACACAGCCAGTAGTGAGGAGCATCATTGATCCCAGAGCTACGCTGAATGAACATATTCATTTCAGATGGCTCTTAGCTGTAAGAAGACGGATGTAGGAGGGAGAGGGGCTGTGAGTGGAGTGATGGAGGAAGCCGAGGAGGAGAAGTGAGCGCTGGATGAGGAAGATGAGGTGCTAGTTCAATATCTCAATGAAGTGACATTTTCTACAGCACTACAGACAAATGTTCGGAAGGTCAACGCTTAAACACTCTCATTTGTTTTCATCTGTCTCTGCTCATCTGTTGATGGCTGAACACCTAAAGGTTCTGGAGGCTGAAACATTTCCACAAACTACATACACACACATATCAACACCTATCTCCTGCCTTCATCACACTGCTGAGATTGTGATCTGACCAAAGGACGAGATGGAAGCCACTGATATCAAGACAAGAAGACAAGTCCTGTGCTTTCTCCCCCCTCTCCTCTGTCCTCCATCACCTCCTGCAGGTGTTCTGCATCAGGTCTCTGCCTCTTAACCCTTTAAAGCCTGATCCAAGAATAAAACAAAACAGAAAATTACTTTTTTTTTGTTTGAATTCCTTATTTGGCCTTTTAACAAAATATGTAAAAACAAAAATAAAATCTTAAGATTAATCATTTATTACTGTGCGATAAGTCAAGATTATTTTTTGTGTAGTCTTCTGCCCCCTGTTATCAGGTGTATCTGATTGTGTACAATAGGATTTTGAGAGAAGTTTTCATCATTAAATTATGCAAAAGGAGTCAGACGCAAAACATTTCAGAAACCATAGGCATTACAGGGTTAAAGGCAGTTTTTCCTTCCCTGTGTCTCCTAGTGCTGCTGATGGTGGGAACTGTTGTTCTTCTGTAAATAACTCAGAGTCAGTCTAGACCTGCTCTTTATGAAAAACACTGTGAGATAACTGTTGTTGGGATTTGTCACTATAGAAATAAAATTGAAATTGAATGGAAAAAAACCTCCTTACCATGCATGGAGCTCCCAGCTCCAAGCTCCCAGGCCTCTGGTAGATTTTTCTTTCAATTTCTACATCCATATACAGAGAAAGTTGTGCTGCTCATATAAAAAGAGACAGAAAT
This sequence comes from Menidia menidia, assembly GCA_907169785.1. Classification (NCBI taxonomy): domain Eukaryota; kingdom Metazoa; phylum Chordata; class Actinopteri; order Atheriniformes; family Atherinopsidae; genus Menidia; species Menidia menidia. The sequence continues at coordinate 870,880 of CAJRST010011113.1, read as the reverse complement.
TCTCACACATTCAGAATCTGTCTTTCCTTGTTTGTTTTATAGATTTAATACAACAGTAAGCCACCGACAGAATAACCAACAGGGACAGGTTTCCTCTGATTCGTAAAAAGTTTAAAGCAGAGCTGGAAGCCTAGTCCAGCAGCCCAGCAGGCTGCAGATCCCTTTGACTGCTTCCAGTCAAAGACAAAGCCTGGGGGGGCTTCCGGGCTTTTTCTGGCCGGTGCTACCTCCGACCAGCATCCATCAATGACTGACTGTGTGTGATAGAAAAAAAAGAGAAACTGTGTTGTTATCCTGCTTTGTGGCGTGTTTGAGCGTTTCTCACTTTGGTTTCTTGCTCTTTTCTATCCACGTAATCTGACATTCTGCCGTCAGAGCGGGGTGGGTTGATTGGTTTCAACGGGATTCCCTTTAAAGACAAACAAAATATAGATCAGCTCTCCCAGAAATCCTGCAGAAGGCCTCTGTTGCTGGAGTTATTGCTGGAGGTCTGTTTAATACATTTTGCAGCTGAAATTTACCCTCGGACTATCGCGGGAATAAAAGGTCATGTCAGTAAAAGAAAAAGACTTCTCACTTAATGTGTGTAAATGCCACGTCAGTTTACACGCTGGGCTTTTGATATTCTGGCTCTGGCCTGCAGAGCGTGTGATTGAGGAAAAAAATTGGAAATCTGCATCTTTGGAGCTCCCTCCAGCTCTCATTTCCAGTTTGTCCCTTAATTAACCCATTTAAAGCCCTTTGGTTGTTTTTTGTGCATGGGTCACAGCCTCACCTGGGACCTCTGCCCAGATACAGGATCCGATTAAAGACCGGAGAACTCTTCACACAAGCCTCATTTCTTCCACTTTTAGAGAGAACTGGACAATCAACCTACGCCACTGTCCAACAAGTGTCCATTTTCAAAGTGAGATGAACAAAAAACACGAGATCGAGCTTACCTGCTGAGATTCTGGGCCGGTGGAGCAACAATTTTCATCTTAATTTCGAATATTTTTCCATCACTTCACTCAAGATTCACCTCCATGTTTCTTCAAACACCCCCCACCCCCGCTCCAAACCCCAAATGATACACTTCAACGAATATATGCGGCCTAAAATATTCTGATATAAGGAATAAGCTGTCGGTTGGGTTCAGCTGGTTCCTGAAGCAGAAAATGACTGAATGCCCTTTGTATTGTACACAGATCATTCCTCTCAACTTCATTCCGAAAGTTTTTGGGCCTACCCAGGTGTGGAAGGACATGAAAAGCGTCATGCATGAACACATCTGGAATGTGCTGACAAATTCACCTACCGGCTCTATCTGTGAAAACAGGGACATTTAAACAGCAAACTTTATTCTTCAGCTCCCTGAATACTGAATAATACAGAAGCACAAATGCTTGTTCAGGAGCACGTCTTAACTATCCCTGATAAATAAGAGCTTATTTTCAATTGAACTCCTTTTGATTCAAGAGCAGATTTGTAAAGATGTTTCTAAATTTGTAGAATCAGATCTTTCATACCCATAAAACCTGATAATACTAAAAGATTGTTAAAGGAGGAACATGTAGAGTAGTGAAAATACTTGAATTCCCCCATCTCCAAAACCTAAACCAGAAAATTAATGGATGCTTTTATTAAACTGATTAAAAACAGCATAAATTAATTATTGGTGATAAGACCTTATTAATTCCTGATTGGGTGAATTCTATCCGTGGAGATCAATGAAAGATTCACTCAACCTATTTTCCATGTTGCCAGATTAATCACTGTTTTGTTAAAAGTGACTTTGATTAAGGGGCTCTTGGGCCACCAGTTGATTGATTAAAACGAAGCAAAAACAGAGCATAAAAATAGTGTTTCACCTTCTGCTCTATGTTTATCACTTTCACATCCTTATATTCTGCTGGAGATGTTTTTTTAGGCCCAGCTCTTCTTCTTTTGTCCACCACTGGTCCAGTTTCCTCAAATGTTTCAAGGACTAACTGCTCACCAGGCTGAGATCTGCCCAGTTTCCAGTTTCCATCAGAAATCCTGTTTCCTGTTTGTCAAACCGTCTTGTCTTTTGCATTTTTGGGGAAATGGGGAGAGAAGTCTAGCATTATGAGCTAAAGGTGGGATTGTCAGTAGCACACCACCATTGTGGGGGAAGAATAATGGGGATGAGTAATGTTCATTATCCTAAACAGCCAACTTTCACTCGTTCTATTTCTAAGTGTGACACTGTGAACTGCAAATGGATAGATTCACTTGACTGTCATCTCTTTCCACAGACACATGTTCATTAAAGGTTTCTAAAGACTACTATGACTGAGTGGTGCTTAAACACACCCCCACCAATGATTCCCTCTATTCATGTGGCCATTTTGTGACGCACGTCACAGAGCAGAAGTAGGAATCTAAACTAATGCTGTGCCAGAGGCCCAGAAACTGTGAATGTGTGTATGTATATATATATATATATGTATTGGTAATGGCAGCACACAATTTCTTGCTTTGAATTTGATCAAAAGTAGCAAACTTACAGAGATTGTGCATGAAATGTGTGTTAGTCAACTTTTGCTCTGTTTAAATTTGAAAAAATAAAAGGAGAATAGGACTCATCTATAGCCAACCTCTATTTTCTAAGTGTTGTCACGGTAACATAGACACCTGGTCATGAAAATTACAGGGTAAAAAAGGCTATACGCACACACACGGACACACACACGCACACACACACACGCACCACTAAGGTTCACATGGACAAAAGCTCAGAGTGAGGCCACTGAGATGAAGCTTTCATGATATCTGTGGGGGGGAAATTAGCCTTTGTCTGCGTGGCACCCACACACACTCCGACTCAGCCGTAAACAACACGCACACACACCGTCTGCACGTGCGCGCAGCCCTCTCCAGGAGCGTTGAGATAGCGAAGATCCACAGATATAATGCTTGTTTTCAAGGAAAATTACAGTTGCTGCGCGCACAGAGAAATATCCAAGCACCCGCCTCTGCTTTTTATTCTGATTATTAAGAGCAGAATCAGTGAGAGTGGCCGTGGCCGAGCCGTGCAGCCATTATTCCATCACCAAACAAATAAACAGACAAACTGGAGGAGAAAAAATGACTGGTTCTCAGTTGGGTTCCAGCTCTTCTCACAGATGTGCATGAAGGGAGATAATAACCCGGTGATTTAGGAAACATCACAATTCTGCATGAAAAGTGATAAGAGACGAATTACTGACAAAAAACAAAGTTTAAGTTGAAATGGTTCACATACAGGTGCTTGTCTAGCAGTTAGATGTTTAGATATTTGAATGTTTAGCTTTAATAATTTGACTCCAGAAGCACAGCATGGTCGTCAAAAGATGCTTTCACAGGGACAAACTGTCTGAACCTCATTTTACGCTCAACAAAAATGCAAAGCCTCCTTTAGAACTGACTGTTTCCTGAGCAGAGGTTAGCTGTAGATCATTTGCTCTCGTTGAAGTGGCGACTTTCACTCTGCAGCCTGAAGTGACGCGTTTACGCCCACGCTCATTCATCTCTGGTGAATAGCTAACAAAAATAACCAGTTCCGATCAGACCCCTGGTCTGAGTTTAGCCTGGATAGAGCAATCCGCCCAAATACTAGTTCAGTAGTTACTAGTTAAGGTGTTCAGCCCCTGTCTCCACAGAGATGTTGCCAATGAGGTGTCTACAAAAGTCCACAAGCCAACTTATCCTTTGGCAAAGTTACAATGTGTAATGCTAATAAACATGCAGTCTGATGTAGGTTACAATAAACTGACAGCTCAAATGTTTCATTTCCTGCTATACTATGAGTTGATTGCCATTTCTTTCTTATACTTCTACATCCCAGTGAAAGGAACATCAAAGGGAACAGCAGACTTTAGGAGGAGACCATCTCCTACAGGCCTGTTGCTGACAAGGCTCTACATTTGCTCTGCAAGCCACTTTTTACTTCTAAAACTAATCTCAGACGGGGATAAACACAACAAGCCAACAAAGCCCTGCTGCCACAAAAGTCTTGAGTAAAAAAAGTTTGCTCTCTCTAGAAAACAGCGAGCGCCTCTTGGAGAAACCGTGGGTTTAGGGGTCAGGGTTCTAGTGGTGGTGCTCTGGACTCTGTCCCTTGATGTATGAACGGCAAACGCGAGTAGGACGGAGACAAAACGCGTTGGAGAAAAACAAATGTACCAACAGTCAGGCCTGCTATTGTCTCAGACAGGAAGATGGAGGCAGAGGAGTATCCAGTCCCCGTTTGAGGGAATACACATGAAAAAGAAATAGACTTATTGAACGAGTAGCTGGGATGTGTCTCAGATAAATGCTAGAAACTCTACAATGGAGTCCCTCTTAATGATGAGCTCATTTGCAACAGAGACAGCTGAGTCCTCTGATTACGTACATGGGACTTAGATTAAATGAATCCTCTTCTACCATCTAGTTTTAACATTGTGTTTTTGGGGGACCTGTGTTGGGGGTTTGACTAGCTTCATCAGTTACTTGCTATGGATCCGCAGACCAGCAGGCAGGCCGAGTCGGTGGGTTCAAAACAATCAGTCTGGCTCCGGCTTCCTGGGGCTGTGGGGGGGGGGCTCTGCAGAGGCCCTCTCATAGCGCCGGTGGCTGATATATCCTGTGATATATGGAAAGAAATAGTTTCAAATGCTAACAAGGAGCAAAAGTTGATTTACGGTGGATGGAGCATTCCAGTCTGGCTGAACTTATAATGCTGGTGAATCCCAGAAGCCTCTGCTGTCATCCCAGCTATACTCCACAGTCCCCCCCCCCCCACTCTGGATAACTCACCGAAATACAGAGCTGAAAGTAAATCTGCAGCATAAGGACATTTGCAAAATAAATGAGAAATTAAAAAAAGGATTTTCTGATTTACAAAGTGGGCTTGAATGCACAAGCCGTTTGAGGAGAATTAATATAGGCTGCACCCATCGATCAGTTTAAAATCCTTAATAAAAGAAGCATGGATTAAAGGTTTGATTAGTGCAAACGAGTGGGAAACTTCTGAAGTTACAAAGCTGGAGCATCACATCTTCTGGCGGCATGTGGAGTCCGATCATGGAGATAATAGCTGTGTTTTGGAGTATTAGTCAGAGCTCATGATGAGAGTTTTACAAACACGGAGACACAACTAAGAAGCAGCAGACACATTATTCCAGTAAACAGCTCGATTCTGCGCCTGGATCTGGAGGTAAACAACTGTTTTCTCATGCTCACTGGCAGCTCTTTCATAAAGATGTAGCTTTTTGAGCAGATCTGAAAAGGGTCAACAGGAGCTCAGATCTATTCTGGTGCTTAGCCAAGTCGATTCAGCCTTTAGGTAAAACTCTCCCAGTAAAATATTATGTTAGAACTCAAGTTTTCTTTTTGGATTTCATGATATTAAAGAGTTGATGATGACATCTGGATAAAATGTCAAAAATTCGAAGGCCCTTCGAAGTTTCAAATAATATTTGTATTGTTGTCAGCTCTAGAAAACAATAATTGGTCTTCATCTTTATGAGGATTTGGACGTTTTCCTTAATAGCCGGTAGGTCTTTATTGGGTTTATTTGGTGGGTCATAGCTTTTTGTTGTTTGGCGTGATAGTTAGCTTTGGACGTGTCACCGGGAAGGAGAAGGTTCCTGAGAACTACTCAACATTGTTCTTAAGGGGGTCCTCCTTTCATTTCTACCACAATAAAGATGGCACTGAGGAATTTTCAGAACAATGAGTAGACCTGAGGAGAAGAGCTGAGAAAACATGTAAACCAGAGCAAGAGGGAAGGAAACGGGTGCAAAAACAAGAAATTGGATCTGGAATTTCAGATGTGATGAAACATTTAAAGCAGTGCAAAGTGCGCTGTAGCCTCCACGCTGTTGCCATGGGTACCAGGAGCACAACACCTGATATGGAGATAGGGATGAGCCTCTAACTAAACCTCCCGGGGAGTCTGAAATTCCATAATATTACTCCACCCGTCAGTCACTCAGGCTGAAGGCTTCCATCCTCTCCTTCTTCACGACTGTGTGTGATGGGTAAATGTGTTAATTATAAAAAACGTAATGTTTGGTTCCTTTTATGTGGCATCAAGCCTGTGATTGGCCGGTTCTCAGTCTGCATTCATCTGAAAGTGCAATTCACCACTTGGAAAAATTACCTTTCCCACATCGTGTGTGTGTGTGTGTGTGTGTGTTTTTTTGTGTTTAGCATCTGAAAGTAAAACCTCGCCTTGAGGTATTAACCAAGTCAGGCCTCATTACACAGGCGCAGCCTCCTTTGGTCCCTCTCTCCTTTCTTTCACCTTTCATTCCCTTTTCCATTCCTTCTTCCTCTCGACCGTGAAATACGTTCAGTCCTGCAAGTGGCCGAGGGTTTTCAGCATGTACAGTGGCCACGGTTTATTCATGTGGAACGCCGTCGGAGAGGCGCCGTTTTGTGCAAATATTTTACATATTTGATATAGATGTGCAGGAGAAAAACAAACGGAAACAATAGAGCAGCCCGAGAGGAGAGACAGTTTGTCAAAACCCATGGCTCGGTTTGATGCACAGGAATTTATTCCACGCAGAAAAAAGTGGGCATGTCACACATTTGTGCCGTCAACTGTCATTTCTCAGCCAGCGCCGAGGCTCCAGGCAAGTCCCAGAAAACAAAGCCCAGACACACAGGTTTACATCTCGGAGACAAAGCCCTCGGGCTGCCTCTGAAAACCACGCTGCAGGAAAAGGGTCAGGGCGGTTTTCACACCGGTGAACGGAGGGATCAGCCCAAATGAAGAAGCCCAGTTTGTGTTTGTCAATCTGTCCATCACACAAAACGGGATCAAAGCGGTTATGAGGGTTTATTCATCCGTTTGCTGCCGCTAATCCCTGCCGGCTTCTTAGTGGAGGAGGACCGAGGAGAAACCATCCTAGAATCCTTCCTCATAGTTAATCATCCCCAGCTTCCTGTTTGGGATTTGGGACTGGGTTCAGATATTCTTCAGGCTAATATGTGTGATACATGGAAGAGTGGCATTTATAGGACCAACCTGTGCACACAAAGGCAGGAATGCTGCTTTATTTAGACCAGAATCAATGAGCTTCACAAACGCAGAATATGTTCACGTCCCTGAGGCCACATGAAGTCATGAATGGATGCCAGCAGTCCTTTTAAAATCCATTTACATATTAAAACACAGCCTGCATTGCTAAACAGACTTGACAAACAAAACCAAAGAAAAAATGCAGTTTTACTAACTTTACCTAATGAGAATCTGCAGGACAGAGAGGAAAATCTGTTTGAGTCATGGAGTCTCTGAAATAAAGTTAATGGATGAAAGCAGCAATCTGCTCTATGAAAACACTTTGATTTATTCTTTGTAAAGAAATTCCATCCATCCATCCATCCAGCCGACTCTCACAGGAGATAAACAGCTTGTACTTTTTCGGTCATAGAGCTGCTCCACAGTTGAATATTCTCATTTTTGACCGGATTTCCCTTTTATTGATAACAGGAAATCACCATTTCACAACGCAGGCCTGTTAAAAACCGACATGGATCAAATGAAGAGGTCAGGGGTCAGAAGAAGAGAAGAGTTGGGCTCATGTTTGAAACCGGTGTTAACAAAGCTTTATGGTCTTGTTAGAGGTGAGCTCTGGGGATGAAGACAGACATCGGGATGAACAACAGGGCGGAGGTCTGGGGAGAGGCAGCAGGATGCAGAGTCCTCCTTTAATTAGTTCACACAATGAAAAGTACGGTTGTTGCTGAGTGCTTCCCAGACACTTCCATTGTTGCCATGGCGACGCGTAGGCTACCAGCACTGTCAAGTTGTCGGCTTGTTAAACGCTGCACATAAAGAAAAGTACACAAGAAATCTGAGGCCCAACCCAAGGTTAAAAAAAAGCCCCAAAAGAAAAACTGAAGAGCATTCCTCTCAGTTATTATGGCAGCAAACAACTGAATGAGTTTGTTTTATTTTCAAAGAATAAAATGTGTTTAATTGTGCTGAATTCCTTTGCATCCCTCCCCACCTCCACCAGATGTTATGCAATAATAACTGAAGTTCTGACTCTCACAGCATGGGTCAAACCCGATCCTGACCTTATGGACAGCCAATAGGTTGGCAGCAGGTTCAGTTAAATGCAAATGAGAGAGTAAGAGAATGGACAAATCCAAACAGGCATTAGGAAAAGCCGTTTCATCCCATCTGTCATCGTGACTGATGTGTGTCAGACATACCTCATCCATTCCAAACCCATTTCACACACAAAAGATATTCCAAAAGAAAGCCAGCGACACATTAGCGGTGACAGTGTTATCAATTCAGAACATAGCAGAGAGATCATTACGGAATCTGGGTCAGCACACGCGTGCAGAGTGTTATTAATTTCATTTGTTCATGAGGACGACGGTCCAGAATGACGGGGTCCGTGTGATGGATGAAGTCAGGGGCAGGCGCCCCTCCCACTCAGTATGCTGCAATTAGGCCTCTGTTTATGACTTTTTTATTACATTTAGCACCATATCGGTCTTTGGGGGTGTGTGGGTTTTCGCAGCCTTTCCATTTCACGCCAATATCAGGTCAGCGGTCAACTTTATGGCCACAGAAACACGTCTGGTTTATGTCCCCCAGAAACTTAAAAAAAAACTTTTTATAATAAACCATTAAGGTATAAAAACATGTTAACAATCCATTATATATTTAAGTAGAGAAAAGTACAGTGGCTGAGAAGTGCAAAATACATTTACAATTTAAAAAACACCTTATGATTTAAAAAAGCTGAATAAAAGTTTAGGATACACATCTAAAGTTCAGAAAACACACATTTACGAATTAAAAAAACATGACATTTTAAGAAACAATTTTTTTCAAAAATGTTTGTTTCCTAAAAAATGAATTTGTTTCTTAAAATGCTACATTGATTTTTCATTTGTTCATGTCACCGATTTGGGAATAAGCAGTTCACAAATTGGACGGATGAATTTCTTTAATTGTGAATGTGTACCTTGCAATGTTATTTTGTTTTTTAATTTTTCAACGTTTTTTTTTTTTATTGTAAATGTGTTTTGCACTTCTCAGCCACCGTAGAAAAGAGTTACAAGGCAACAAATATTAAATCAATACTTTGCTATGGCTACTTTGATATTTGGTTTTCATACATTTAAATAAATGGATTCATGGTGTTTCGTCTTTCTTGATAAGAAGCTGATTGATCAGTTTTGAAGCCTCGCAACCTTTAATCACAGCAGAAAGGAGCTGCTGATCCTCTTGTTTTTTGGACCCACGTCAAACTGAAGTTCCAGCATCATCTCCTTTTTCAAAGCAGTCTGATAATTCAGACACTTTGGCTGCAGACAGAAACTGCAGAGAATAAATAGTGACAGCAAAATTTCGATCGATTTTATGTCGAGTGCAGCTGAAAAGCAGCCAGCGACAGATCTGGCAACACACCAGCTCAGAGAGTCTAATGAACTGGACTAATGGTGTGGCTCTGCTCTGAGAACTGAGGCTTTAGAAGCCTCCAGTCACTGGATACTGCAATGCCTCTATGTAGAGTAGCTCCATTTGCTCCAGATTTGAAGATCTGATTCAGCCACCAGGAGCTGACCAGCTGGAGGTCCAGATGCAGCTCTCAGCTCCTGTTCAGCTCTCTGCTGGACCTGCTCCTCTTTCTGAAGGACTTTCAGATCCTCTTCATCTGCTGGATTACAGAGTTTTTCAGGCCCAGCTCTTCTTCTTCTTCTTCTGTCCTCCACTGGTCCAGTTTCCTCAGATGTTTTCAGGACTCTGCTGACCAGCTAAGATCTGCCCAGTTTCCAGCTAGTAGCTCTCTGGGAATCCTCAGAAATCCTGAGTTAGGGGGCTTTTTTTTGCCTCAACAATTCATAGGTCAAAGTCAAGTTTCTTTGACAGAAAAAAATAGATTCCTCTGAAACTGCTCAGCTCAGAGAAATGGGTGGAAAAAAGATAACATCTAAAGAAAGATTCCAGAGGACCTTCTAAAAGCCTAAATAAACAGCCCATATATATATATACATATATGTAAAAATAGAGATGACAGGTAGCGCTGTATTTCTTTCTGAATGAAATCCCAAATGGGGTGCTAGTGTGACTAAAAGCCTGTTATGGTGTTCATGTCAGATCTTTTTTACGCTTCCACAAGCAGTTTGTTCTACGAACAGCGGAATGAAAGCCCAGTTTAACTGTAAAAACAGATTTCCAAACACTATTTGGGGAGGACATGGTGCAGTTTCCCTCAGAGTCGTTTAGATTGTCAGCAGTGGGATCAATGGGAGGCCATTGACCACACCCCCCTGGAGCCCCCTCACACTAAGAGGTAATATCAGATCAACATTTTCTAGTAGTGAGCCTGGCGATTAGTGGAGGTCTGACCTGTGCTTCGGCCATAGCTGTTAGCATTAGTTACCCTTTAACCCTGAACGGGCTCTCACCGTCCTCATTAGGAATCCAAGCACAGCTTTTTCTGTCTTTTTACTTGACCATTTTACGTGCAGCGAAAACTATACGAATTCCATCAACCGCACTGTATGTTTTAGTCTTTAGTTTCCTAATAATTTTGGTTAGCGTGCAGTGAAATGTTTAAATGCTAACAGCTTAGCTGTACTTCCAACATGTCGCATGACTTTTTTCTAAATCCAACCAAGATATTGTATTTTTATAAACTCATGTGGACTAAAACTGACTCAGGCTCATCGGTTGATCACATATTTTCTGCAGGTTTCACATTTTAAAGAAAAGATTAAATGTACTGAAATGTCCTTTTTGTGTGGCCCAAAACAGTTCCACCTTAAAGGTATCCATCAATGAACGCAGCCATTCAGAGAAAAGTATATATAGTTTTGGAAAAACATCCTTTAAAATGTCATCACTGAGCATCTAAAAATCCTTTGTGATAAAGAAAAATACATGCTCAGCTTTGAGTCTCAGTCATGAAATGAGATTATCCACTGTTGTTGCCATGTAAATAACACAAGCAAAAATTAGAATTGTTGGCAAACACGTTGTGTGTCTGCCAGCACTAAAAAGGTGGGAAGTTTTCTTCATTGTTTGCATGAGTTCTATGGGTGCTGGTCTGTATGCATGGGCTGCCTGATCTTTGGCTTTCCACAGGAAGAGGAGTTTGATCCTATCTTTCATTAAACTTTCCCCATTTAGGGAACAAGCGTGAACAACTACCTGAACCTGGAGCGACTAATTGGAAAGTGCTGTTATCTGGACAGGCTGCACAGCTAATCTACAGGTGCTGAAAATTAAGAAGGAAAAATTATCACTGGAATTGTACACATAATGTCAACTTTTAAGAGCTGTTTAAAGGAACTGATTAAAGCAAGGTATTAAAGCTCTACAAATGAAGCTGTGCAGAAATTCTTTGCATGGGAAAGGGGGGGTCCAACTGAATCAGTGCTTACATCTCAAACAGAATGCCATGATACCAGATATTAATAACTATTTTCAGATACCTGTTAACTAAGAAAAATATAATCAAGATCAAAGAATTATTGTTTGTTAGCATCAGACTTACAATTTCCCTCTGGAATTACTGATGTATTTCTGATTCTGAGTCTGATTCTTGAATGCAAAATTAACAGGAGGGCAAACCAGAGTTAAAGAAAGTAAAGAAAAATTAAATATACTGCTGGCATTTGTTACATTTAATCATGGAAAATATTCCAATTAGTTTGAATTATAGGCTTGTATCAGCAGCACTTTTGAAGAAGAGTTATTTCAAACCTTTTATCTTTAAGGATTGTTGTGATTAAATGTTCATGGTTCAGTCATTCTACAGCTTGTTTTGTGGGCCTCCATCTCACCGGTCAGATGCATCTACAGTCAGCATTTGCACATTAAAAACGTGCAATGGAATTCATAAATTGCTAAACAGACATCTTTATTCAGTTGCAATGTTGAAACACTACCCCTAGTGCAGACTGTCTACCACTTAAATAAATAATAATAATGAAAAATAAGAGGTGCTGGAGTTAAGAAGACTCTGGAGACAATCAGAGTTTGACGTTTGTCATCACACAAGACACCACCTAAAGAAAATGCATGTGCACAATGTGGTGTACATAAAAGAAACTGACAGGCTTGCTGTCACTTCCACTGACAGAAAACTGCTATTCTATAACTCCATATGGTTTCCAACATCACTGAAAATCAGTGGTGGGAAGTAACGAAGTACAAGTACTTCGTTACTGTAATTAAGTACAATTTCCGTGTATCTGTGCTTTACTTAAGTAGATTTAATAATGGATACTTTCTACTTTTACTCCACTACATTTAACAGTAAGTATTAGGCATGGCAAGATTCACCGATGCGTATCGGAACATCGGAACGACCTGTGCGATACGGTTGCATCGATTTGCAAACGTCTGCATCGGTAAAAACCGCACATAAACTCGAGATGCATCGTATCAAAACTACCTGCATCGATACAAACCAATTATTATCTTCTATTATTATAACTTTTTAGAAACGTGTCTTTGAGTTTTAGTTGCGTTTCTTTCCATCCCTGTTGCCTGCCTACTGCGTGCATGCTAGTCTCTCTGCCACTCAAGTCTCGCGCCAAGTCTCGCGCGAGTAGGAGGGTCTAAACTCGCTTTCGAAGAGGACAGAGGCGGCAAGCTAGAAACCACGTTAGCATGGAGGAAAACGAAACAGAGAAAACACATTCGGTTACGCGCTTTAGGTCAACGGTATGGAAAGACTTTGGCTTCTACAAACGAGATGGAGAGTTGGACAAGACAATGGCCATATGTAAACACTGCAGAACAGAGGTACGATATACAGGCAGCACAACAAATATGTCGCAACATCTGAAGCGGCACCACAGTACAGTCCAATCCCCGGAGACGTCAGCTAGCAGTGCCTTTGCTTTAATTGTTGGACAACATGCACTACAGAGAAATCTTATTTTTGTTTGAAGTTTACACTTGTAAAGTTTCAGAGAGACAATCACTCTCTAAGTTGCACTTCCTTTGTTTCAAAATAAAAGGCACAGTTAGCTTGTGTGCCATAACTTGAACTATGTAGTCCATGGTGTACTTTTCTTCTGCATTGCATCGCATCGTATTGTATCGTATCGTATCGCACTGTATCGCAGCATTTTAAATTTAGATCGTTCTGTATCGCACCGGATCGCAGGAGGTTGGAGAATCGTATCGAATCTTATCACTAGAAATTCCATGAATCGTGAATGTATCGAATCGTTGGCTGTGTATCGAGATGTGTATCGTATCGCCTTGGTGGTGAAGATTCCCATCCCTAGTAAGTATCTGTACTTTCTACTTCACTACATTTCTATACAGCGTTTCGTTACTCGTTACTACATCCAAGACGCATTTCGGTTTTTTGATTTGTTCGTTAGTTTGAAAGTATCCAATGGCGAGAGCAGAATCAGTCCGCTGAACCAATCCAAAGCGGGAAATAACCATTAGGCCCTCCCTCAAGAAGAGCAGCACAGTACGCAGGACTTGCAGAATCATTAACTCCCAGAATGGAGTCCAAGGATAGTCATCCTCCGGAAGACCTGCCCCACCCATAGCCTTATTTAAAAGATTTCTATGAAATAACTGGGTCAAAAAACGCTTCCTGGAGATTCCAATGCCGCCTTTGCCTTCCCCAAAAGCATGAAATTCTATCTTTCAAAAATTCACCATCAAATTTGAAAAAACACATTGAGGTAAGTTAAGTTGCTAAACGCTATCGATGTTAAATTAATTTGTGTTAGTGAAGTATTATGTAATCTTAGCAAGCTTTTTGTTGAACTCGACTGCAGTAAATAAATACGATTACTGTATATTGTTATAAGCTAGCATGAACTTGCAAGTAACAGTGATTACTGCGGTCGTGATCACGTCTCCCACCATGAATGTTACATATAAGTTGACGCTAAACTCCTTCACGTCCTGGTCATTAAATAAATGTTAGCGCCATTAAAATAATCTCCATGTAACAGTTACAGTCATATTCAATAAATTAGAATATGGGTTCCAATGAGACGCAATTGTCGCAAGATGTTTCCAAATCGCTTGATGTTTGTTAGGTCAGTTTAAAGTCCCTTTTTTCAGGGAAACAATTTTCTTTTGAACGTGTTTATTTTGAATTAAATAAAACATTTCAAAGGTATAATAATTTCTCTCATTTAGCCTAATTACATGTAACCCTGCAGGTCATCCGTGGAATTCAGATGCATAGAAAAACATATCTAAATCTAAACTGTCATAGGGGGTAAACACAATAAAAACATGCTTTATCTGCAGCATTGCTCATTAAAATGGTACATTACTGATTTATTAAAACTAAATACGATAGGTACCCTTAATGACATTATATAAGCCGTTAGGTATTATGGTTGGCAAATACTTTTACTTTTAATACTTAAGTAGTTTTAAAAGCTTGTACTTTCTTACTTTTACTTAAGTAAAATAATAATGTGGTACTTTGACTTTTACTTAAGTACATTGTATGAGTACTTTCTCCACCACTGCTGAAAATAGCATTTTCTGTTATTTCAGAAGAGAGCACAATCACAACCCTGCATCACTTTTTCAATGACCAACGAGCCATGTTTTCCTTCAAGAGGATTCAAGAGGATACCTGACCATATTCGTCTCGTCCAAAACTGTCCTGTTTTGCAAAGAAGCATTCGAGAAAACGCCTCTACGGCACTATCCCACTGCATATGTGTCAAGCCTACTGAACAACAAGTACAAAGGATTTTTTGGAACCAGGATTCACATCTTTACCAGCGACCCATGTAGTGACTTGAGGTACCTTCCAAGCATGAATGCATTCAAGACCTGTAGCAAATCATCAGAAGCCATGGCCCTCATTACTTTAGCCTTCGATGGAAAACAGATCCGACCCAAAATCTCCAAAGCAAACTTTGAGAGCAAGGGACATTATGAATTCTTTACCTGTGCTGCATACTCCCCTTGGTCACAATATTTCCTAACTGGTGGGACAGATGGCCATCTGCGGGTGTGGTTTCCCCACAAAACCTCATCCTGTGAACGCGAGATTCAAACACCATATATAATCTGAATTTTGTGATAATGGAAAGCTAATGTACACAGCATCGATTACTGAACGATATTTATTCCATGGATATCCATGAGCAAACACTGATTACAGCATCCAGCAATAGAAATTTAGTTCTTTGGGATGCTGATTCTTTGGGATTGAATTATTACATTCAAGTTACAGAGAATCCACGAACATGCCTGGAATTTTCTAGCCATGACAGTCAGGAAACACCTGTACTGAAACCTGCCTGTGAGGAGACCAAGGTACATACCATTGTTTTGTCTCTGAAGAACCCGGAAGTAGAAACTGAGACGGCCACACTACTGATCGCAGCAAATGGTTTAATTGGAGCTTGGTCGGTAAAAGCTAAAGGAGGGCTAATCAGGAAGTTTAGAGTGGTGGAAATGTATAATGTGAACATTATCTGTAAGATATTCATGGTTTTGGATTTGAAAGGCAAAACGACAATGGACCGTTTGCAATACTTCCAGGGTGGAGCGTGACCTCCTCCTCCACTGCTGAAGTCTTGGCAGTCTGGTAACGTTGGGTTGCTCAGTGTTGCAGTCCTTACTGTGAGACCATAATTACAACAGGTGTGGACAAAGCATTCAAGCGTGGAAAATACAGGTGAATATCTAGGTCTGTTTGGGAAACACCGATGGGGCATCAATGATGTAAAGCCACAAATAATTGAGGAGATCAAAGAAGAGGCAGAGGAGGAGAAATCCTTATTTATTCACATGTTTTTAAGAAATGTACACCTGAAGATAATCATCACAAAAGTAATGAAGGAATGACTGAATATGAGAATGATATTAAATTAATCAGTGACGTTCTCCAGGGATGTAAAGACGACTGTGAAAATCAAATATATAGAAATGAGGAATGTTACAGACAAATGGTATCCTTGATGAGTCTGACCAATCTGGACTTGGATGATAGTGCCTCTAAACAATCCTCACAGACCAAACCCTCTGAAACAGAACATCTACTGGACCTCCAACAAGCTACCAAGACTTGATAGAGTCATCTCACAACAAACGCTTGGCACCAGTCTGTGGAAAGATTCAACACATTGAGGGTCAAGATATGAATCTACCCTTATCACAAATCTATGGGGAAAAAGGAGAAGAGGGAATTCTATGAAGCCACATGACACATTGGATGTACCACCCATCAGGATTGGTGGGAAGCAAAAGGAGACCCAATTTGAACCACTTCCCCTACCACCTTAAGGCCCCAGTAAAATAACTCCAACTGCTCTCTCTCTCTCTCTCTCTCACCCCTAACCGATCGAGCCATAGTTCTGCTCCAGGTTTCTGCCTCTTAGAGGAAGTTTTTTCTTCCCTGTGTCGCCTAGTGCTTCTCTTGGTGGAAATCGTTGGGCTTCTGTAAATAACTTCAGAGTCTGGTCTAGACCTGCTCTTTATGAAAAGCACTGGGAGATTACTGTCGTTGGGATATGTCGCCATATAAATAGAATTAAATTGCGGTCAAAAGTATAAACACATAGTAACATTTCTCCATGACAAAAGGAGTTTTTTGACAAATTGACCCTATTATTGTGCAAAATATATTAAACTCTACTCTACTACTTTCTCCTCAACAGTTAACAGTACACTTTTTGGCAAAGGTACGATTAATCTAATTATTGGGCTAATTATATTAAAGTCTACTGTGCCACTTCAAGTGGAAGATAGATTTGACCGTTACATATATAAAAAAAGATGATAATCAAATTTGATATCTTTCAACAGCTAAAAAATTGATTGACAAGAAATATAACCTTAATAAAAAATAAGACTTCAACTAAAATACTGACGTCAAGTTCATGTTTTGTTTGATTAGAAATGAGCTATTTATATATTTTCAGGCTTTAACATTTGAACTACCGAGGCAATCATTTAACAGCTTTCAAAATGTGCATAACTTGGTTTTAAAAACACCATGTGCCGACAGAATCCTGACATTTCATAAATGTATGTATATCTTATTCTAACTTTTATCATTCAAATGTCAAAATACTAAAGAGATCTCAGCTTTACAACCTGAATAAACGTAGCAGTCAAAATGAGGGCATGCTCTTTGCAGGTGCTTCACTTTTCGCTACATTTTCCCGCTTTTTCTCCTGCTCTGCTTGATTAATGCATATTTTTGTAATGGAGGCCCTGTGCTAGTTTAATGTGATCCCATGAACTTATTTTTTCTTTCAGATATTGCAGGGGGCCTCCAGATAATTTACAAAACAGATCGATGATTTTCTGATAGCTGACAGCTTTTTGGTCTATCAAACCACCTCTTCAATCTTCAGGATTCATGGGCAGTAAAAGCAGATCCCATTCAAAACCTTAATCAAACATAAAATTCCAAATAAAATACTGAAGTCAAGCACATGTGTGTTGTTTGATTAGAAATGAGTGTTACAGGACCTGGGAGCCTGGAGGCTCCATGAGAGAGAAGGATTTCCATTTGTGTGTGAGTTTTGAGTGTGCTCACCTTTTCAGAATGCAGATTCCCTGACTTCTTTTCTCATGCAAATGTGAGGGAAAATGCAGGATTAGTGCATGCTGCTGTGCACGTCCACTCAGCATTAGGAAGTCTCCCAGCTGTGTGGAAGAAACAACTCTTTCTGGTTATTTATTTCCATTAAATTTGGCGATGCGTCCTGATTATGATGCCGTGTCTATCGGTGTGTATCAGGCTTTAAGAGGCAGGTCAGTGCTGGTCATCCTGCATCACAGTCCGGCCTATCTGGAGTCGGATGATAGGCCCACTGAACAATCCTCACAGACCAAACCCTCTGCAGTCCTTACTGTGAGAGCATAATTACAACAGGTGTGGACTAAACATTCAAGCGTGGAAAATACAGGTGAATATCCAGGCCTCTTTGGGAAACACCGATGGGGCATCAATGATGTAAAGCCACAAATAATTGAGGAGATCAAGGAAGAAGAATCCTTATTTATTCACATGTTTTTAAGAAATGTACACCTGAAGATAATCCCATACTCAGGAAACATCACAAAAGTAATGAAGGAATGACTGAATATGAGAATGATATTAGATTAATCAGTGACGTTCTCCAGGGATGTAAAGACGACTGTGAAAATCAAATATCTATAAATGAGGAATGTTACAGACAAAAGGTATCCTTGATGAGTCTGATTAATCTGGACATGGATGATTGTGCCTCTAAACAATCCTCACAGACCAAACCCTCTGAAACAGAACATCTACTTGGAACTCCACCAAGCTACCAAGACTTGATGGAGTCATCTCCCCTAAAAGGCTTGGCACCAGTCTGTGGAAAGATTCAACACATTGAGGGTCAAGATGTGAATCTCCCCTTATCACAAATCTCAGGGGGAAAAGGAGAAGAAGATGAAAGTCTAAGAAGACACCTAATAAAATAGATGTACCACCCATCGCAACTGGGGGGCAGCAAAAGGAGACAAATTATTGAACGTATGAGCAAGGAAAAAAGACTGAGTGAAGTATGAACATAGTTGTTCATACTTAGAGAAAAACAAGCAGGAAGTTAAATAAAAATATTTTTCAGATTTGGGGAAATCTGGGGGACACCCATGATTAATGTAACAGAGAAAAACACTGAGAACACAGACATTGAGAGCAGAAAAATGTACCCACTCAGTCCCAGAGCAGCAGGAATCCTGTGCATTAATATAACTTAGCCAGGAAAACAAACAAAAAAACAAGATCCATTTGGATTTTAGCAAGCAAGCAAATAAAAAAACAGCACTAAATAAAAAGTTTGAGATGATTCTGCCTCCTGTTCTAAGCCCCGCCCAATCACAGCGTCCTCCATCCAACAGCAGCCTTAGAAGTACACCACTGTACTATACCCTACTACACTATTCCATATTATACTACACCATACTACACTATACCATACTATACTACACCATATTATACAATAC
>CAJRST010011113.1:820706-851924 GCA_907169785.1 Menidia menidia | reverse complement strand
TAGAATATACCACACTATGATTTACAATATTATACTATACCATACTACACTATACCATATTATACTATACCATACTATACTATACCATATTATACCATACTATACTATACCATATTAGAATATACCATACTATAACTTACAATATTATACTATACCATACTACACTATACCATATTATACTATACCCTACTATACTATACTATACTATACTATACTATACTACAGTCTTATTTCCCCATGAAATCTGCTGTCGAGTGTTTTCATGATTGATATTTTAAAGAACAGATATGTTGGGTTTTCTTTGCCTTTCTTAAAACGGTTTTATCTTTCTGTTGTAAGACTCATTCTTAGCTTCATAAGTAGCCAGAGGTTCCATCAAATGTCAGCTCTCTGAAACCGACCAGTCAGGAGGGGGGGGACTAATACCTATCATGGTAGGTCCTGTCTAAAACACAGAATCTTCACTCTGTGATTTGTACCCAGTTTTGAAAACTTCCAGAGTATCTTTGAAAAGACGCCGTTGATAGCTGACATTTGGGTCTAGAGAACAGAAGCAGAATAAGCTCCAGGATGAAGGCATCCATCAAGGCAAAGGTCAAAGGTCAGGAAATGTTGTGTGTCCTGCTGGTACTGGCCGGCTCTGGGAAAGAGCAGCAGTTCATAGTTCCCTACCGGGAAGTAAAGATAAAAGGATCTCGGAATAAAGGAGGGAGCTGTTTCATGTCTGTTTCTTAGTGTGCACCGCCACCTAGAGGCTGACAGTGGTAATGCAACAGGAGGGGAAAAGTCAGGAGCCGGAGTAAATGTTCCCACATAAGACAGGAAAAGGAAAACACCCTGCAATCCTGATGCCTGTTAGCATCACGTATCCATGATGAAGACACCAAACAACAGAATTCTCCCTCAAAGAGCTTCTCCTCCACGTGTGAAACACAGCTGGACTCCTCATCTGCATCAGAATCTGGACAGGCTTCCTAAAAAAGTGCTAATGTTGAATCACTGCTCTGAACAGAGGACTTCTTTCAGGCTCATGCCTACTTTTCCTGTCTGTTTTTGTACAAACCACTTTCGGGTGAATGAAGTTTAAGCAGAGCTCCCAGGGGTTTGCAGCCTTTTTGTTGTTGTCTGGGGGGGGGGGGGGGGGGGGCATCCCTGCTTGATGGGAAAGAGCAGCACTGTCCTCTCTGTGAGGCGTTCAGTGTCCAAGCTGGGAAAGGAAACTCCCCAGAGGCATAAATAAAAGCATAAAGAGCCACTTTCAGCTGTCACTTTTTCATCTTCATTTGAGAAGTATTTGGTCTGTCGACCAATTAAAAGCATTGAAGCCTAAAGACGGCTAAGTCGTGGCTGTATTTCAGATTTGTGATGTTCAGGAAGTTTGTTTGGCAGCTTACAGCCTCTGTGCACATTTTTCCGGAAGAATTGAAAGTCTTTAAACTACATCTTCATTTAAACCTCATTTCATCCTCCAGTGAAATTAGTTTCAAAATCAGATCTGGGTGTGAGCAGGAATTGTCTTTCAACTCACAACAGGACAATGAGACTGGGATTTTGACAAGCCTGTCAGGATTTCTCATTTTAGATAACTGAAAAGAGTTTATAATGTTCTAACATAACCCAGAGACAAAAATAAACCAGTTTTCAACAAATGAACGGTAATAAAAAGCTTTAAGGTTCTGATGACCTCTTGGGATTTTAAAATAAAGCCATTTTAGTTGTGCTCTTAAAGTCTAACGTGTGATCACAGATAAAAAGTGTTTTCTACTGTAAATCCGAAACTTTAAACTCCACTCTTTGAAATCTAAAAATACAGAAAATGCCGCAGACAGAGACACAAAGAAAATCCCAAATGAGCCAAATGTCAACTTGAATTCTTTTTGGAGACCCAGCAGACAAAAATGAGATTTTTTAAAATCAAGGTTGGAGTATAGTTAGCCAATTCTAGTACTTCCTGGTTCTGGTCAGAACGGGATCCCAGCTGGTTTAGAGCCCAGTGAGCAGGTCTTTAGACCTCATTCCTCTGCTTCTGGCAAAGCTTTTCAGATGCTAAAAGGCTGCTGGTTTTTAATGTGGCTGCTGAAGTTGTGAAGAAAATTCTGAACCCTGACGAGAGAGATGAGACAAATCGGTCACTGATTCTCCTGAAAGTTTTACATGTCCAAAGACAAATCAGAGAACTGTCACATGGATTCTGAGCGGACCTGACCACTCTTTGCTCTGTAAGCAATAAATTAACAGAACACACTGAATACTTTCTCCACAGAAGAATAAAAATCATGTAAAAATCAATAGCTTTGTAGTAGTTTTTCAAACCCTTACCTTCAGGTCTATAAGTCAAATAATAATATTTTACCAATAAATAAGCATCCACAGTTTATGAAGAGCATCTCAACGAGCCATATACGTCAATGGAATGGAGAAAAATGTGTAAAATTTTATGAATAGAAAAACCAATTCCTCCAAACCCAAAACCTGGGAGCTGAACTTTTTGCTAAGACATTTAAGATGGCCGTAGACATTTAAGATGGCCGTAGCCAAACATCCCCCAGAATCAGGCCTACCGGGAAGCCCAGAACACGACAGAACAAGACAGGTGGGTGGAAATGGGTTTAATTCTGAAGAGTTTATTCGGGAAGAATATGAGAGCATGTTTCAGAATGGGACTGTCCTGCTGTTTATTTTAATGATCAGTAGAAGATGTGACCATAGTTACTGTCTCTTAGCTTTATCCTAAGTCACACTATATATGAATTACTTCATACTAAATCAATTTTCATGGCTGCATCAATGTTTAACAAACGAACAAAATATTGGGATTTGTATAAAAAATAGCATAAATTCACAAATAATGTCATTATTGTTATTACAGAACTTTTTACAAAGTCTGCATTTAGCTAGATACAAAAATATAGAATAGAAAACTATATAGCAGGGAATATACGGCTTTGGCATATGAGCATTGAACATTTTCAAAGATCTGCATCAAACACTTTTCTGACATACATGCAGGAGCTCTTTAAGTGGCAATAACACAGAATCTTAATTTATCACATTGTTCAATGTCTTTTCGACAAAATCAGAGATACTGCATCCATCAGAAAATCAAAATAAATGACAATTTTAAAAAAAATATAGCAAAATAACAAAGCTAAAAAAATTGAGGCATAGCTTCTCCTTTTTAAAGGACCCTCCTCCCATCATGCCTTTCCTCCTCTCGTCCCCTTCCTTCCTTCTCTCTCAGAGTGCAGAGATAAAGCATCACCCTGTGTTGTGTGTTGGCCGGTCAGTCCTCCTGTGGCCGGCGGCGGCCGCTCAGTAGCCTCTCATGGCGATGGAGGCCCCTCCCGCCCCGTCGTGGCGTCTGATCTGGTACACCATGTAGATGGAGATCAGGAGGCCCAGCAGCTGTGGGCACACACAGTGGTCAGCGAGGAAAGGCCACCGGGAAAAAAAAATCAAACCTTCTAAAGATACAACTTTAATATAAGAGCTGAAGGATTAACAGCCTTCAGCCAAACTAACCCAAATGGCTTTCCTCTTTCAAACTGCAGTCAGACCTGCTTTAATTAGATATTTTTATGTAATAGGAGAAGGCCTTAAGGCCTTAAGTTCTCAATTTTGATCACTATTCCTAAGACAACAAAGCTTGTTTTTGCATGACAATTAAATACATTTTTCTCCTTTTGTCCAGACACCATAATATATAATAATCTGTTAATAAGAAAGAAGAGCTTCACAGAGCCCCATAAAACATTGTAAAAACTTTAACCGTTCCAATTTCCCACCAACCTATGTGCTTCACACACAGTTACACGTCCAAAAATGTCTGCCCTCCTTTTTTCCAGACACCATAATACATAATAATCTGTTTATGAGAAAGAAGAGCTTCACAGAACCCCATAAAACATTCAAAAAACTGAAACTTTCCAATTTCCCACCAACTTATGTGCTTCACACACAGTTACACGTCCAAAAATGTCTGCCCTTATTTAACCCAATTAAACTACCAAATTGACAGAGAGGAGTTTGGTCAGAGGCTTACAGCAGTCACAGCAAATCCAAAGAGGATGCCCATCATGATCTGGAAGACCAGGTCCACGGTGGTCAGGATAAACCCGCCGCAGGACTGTGGAGGAGACGGTACAGGTGAGATAACAACATCTGGAGACCAGGTGGATGAAGATCTGGTCAATGATTGAATACCTGTTTATAGATCTCAGTTGGCCCTGAAGTTCCCTATGGAAAAAAAAAGAGGTTAGAAGCATATTCACATTTTGAACACCCATTTAAAAATAACAACAACAAAAAAAGCAAATAAATGATTATATTCTTAGAGACCATGATTGGCAAGTATCTGTTTACCTGAATTCCTTATAATGCATGATAGGAGGACAGTCAGAATATCACCACAGTGGTGTTTCAGATAAAACAGTAAAGAAAAGTGGACTAATCTGTGGTTGGGGGTGTCCTGTTTAAGGGAATAGGTTTGATAGATAAAGGATAAAGAGAAGGTAATGTTTTGATTGATTGATTTTCAGGTGTGGCCTTTTCAAGATTTGTGTTTGAATCACTTTTTTTTTTAATCTTACAAGGAATCTAGCCTTATTTTTAGCCCTAAATATAAAGTACCCTTTGTTGCACAATAGTCAGTGGGCAGCATTTAAAATGGCTGTTACCACTAGATGGGCAGAGAACAGCTTTATTTCTCATATTAAACTGTCCCATTTCCAATGAGGAATTGATTAGTATGTCAAATGAAGAAATGAGTAAAACATGACCCCGAACAGCTTCTTAGAGCCAAATGTTAAGAGTACATTCCACCAGTTGGGAGGGAGTTTTCTTTAAAAAAAAAAGGGGAAAAGATGCACCTGAGGCCGGGACGTGCACGAGCTCTGGTAGGATCTACCGGGGCATGAGCAGGAGTCCGGGATGGTTGACCCCCAGTCTTTGGCACTCAGGAGTCCACAGCAGTGCAGCTGCAGAGACAAGAAAACATCACCGGCTGGAAATGCAAGGATATTTCTACCAATTTTCACGTGGTAACTGTGGTAAGAAGTGTGGTGTCATCATTTCTATGCGAAGGCTTCTGGATTCAGAACATGTAAACAAAGTCAATCGTTTTGTATCAAAGATATGTGCGTATATAGCAGAAAGGACATTACGCTCTCTTGGAGGTTGCTGAGCATGTCCCTAAACTCCTGCTCTTTCATGAATGCCTCGATGTACTCATTGGCAACACCTGTTAAACCGTCCACTACCTACGGGGGGGGAAAAGAAAACAGGATTAATGCAGTGGAAGTGGCAAGGGACGAGACATTGGCAGCAAAACAAGAGATAAAACAGGAGCTTTCACACTTCTCTCTCTTGCAATAAACATTTTTAATAGCCATGCAACTTTTAGATAAAATAATTAGATCAAGTGAGATTATTTTTCATCTTGTTTTCAGCATAATTTACTATTGCGTTACAAAAATATCACTTTAAAAAAGTGTGTCAAGCCTGCAGCCAATTCAATGCTTAATATTTTTAATTTATCCTCAAGATATCATTCCAGCCCCCCCCAAAAAAAGATTGTCATGTCTAAGGGAGCTGCTTCCACCTGCTGTTCAAACCCAGAGATGTCAGGAAAAGATGAGTCTTTTAGAGGCAGGACTACATTTCCATCAAGAAAACTTCCTATTTGCTTCAAGTCTGAGCCCTCCTTAACACTCGGGTTCTTACTTTTCAGTCTTATTTTTCTAAAATAACAAGGCTAGATTTGTAAATGTAAATAAAAAGTGAGCAGAATGCGATGACAGATGGACATAGTTGTGCAAAGAGGGAAGTTAAGTCCAAAATAGGACCAAAAATAGATCCAGAGATAAAGGGTATCTCTACAAAGACGCGATTATGGAGCAGTGAGCCAGACAGAAGCTTACTTTGTTTCTTATGACAGCCACAGCAATCCCAAAGATGAGCATGATGAGCATCCCAGCCCCCATGAAACCTGCAAACTGGACATGAACAAGCGTGAGCGGCGGTCATTCTGCGTGTACCGGGAGTAACCGCTTGTTTTCCGTGCATGTGAGGGACTGTTGTCCGTACTATTTTGAGGGCGAGGCTGTTCTCTGAGCAGGCGGCGTAGATCCCGAAGGTGGAGATGCCCAGGACGCCGATGGCGATGACCCAGAGCCAGCCCACCCCCGGGCCCCCGAACACTGCCAGCTGACCGGGGGAGAACACACAGAGGGGGGGTCAGGCCGCCCACCCTGAGCCTTAGTTCTGCTCCAGGTTTCTGCCTGTTAAAAAGGAAGTTTTTCCTTGCCTGTGTCGCCTAGTGCTTGCTCACGGTGGGAATTGTTGGGTTTTCTGTAGTTAACTTCAGAGTAGGGTCTGACCTGCTCTGTTTGGAAAGCGCTGTGAGACAACTGTTGTTGTGATGTGGCGCTATATAAATACAATTGAATTGAATTGAAATTGAATCTTCTCTTACATCACAGATTCTGTCTGCATGTGGTCTGTATGTAACATATCTGGTTTAAGATTTGCCAGAGGAAGTGTCCTAAGATGCAATACCCCCCGTCGTCAGAAGATGGCGACTCCGACACATCTTTGCCCCCCCCCCCTGAGGCACCTCGGTGCTTCCACTGCGTGTGGGGAGGGCTCAGAATCCTGCTTTGTTATTTCCTCTGGCCGGCCTGATTCGGGGCGTTATGGCGCCAGAGCATTGTGGCCTGAACGGGATGCCAGCGAGCTAAAGCAAAAGGCAAGGTTTCACGTCTGATTGTTTCCATCACTCTCCTGACAATAGGGTTTATTTATAAGCATCCGATGAGCTCCCCGTGGAATTGAATATGGGTTAAATCCAGTCAACAAACATCGTGAAGTTAAATGTTTCGTAGAAAAAGCCAAGTGGCATCAAGTTTAGGCTCCTATTGTAAATCCTTCCAAATGGATGCAAGATGGAAAACAATTTGCTTGAAAAATGCTCAAACTATATTTTTACACCCTTAGCCGTTCTATTTTTTTGTGTTTAGGGGAAGTCAAATGTGAGGGGAAGCCTCCCTGTGCTGCATCTGTTCAACATTAAGATAAGAAATCAGAGCCTTAAACGCATTTGGACCACTGCCCAGCTCAAACTAAACACTGCAATTCCTCTAGCTTGACTACTTTAATCATTTACAAGCAGCCTTAATACAATGCAGAAGTGCTTTCTGTGCACTACAAATAAACTAACGACTTTGTCAAACCGCCGCAGATTTCTTCATCCCAGCACGAAGGGACACATAAATCTTTCAGTTGTTGTTTTACATCTTACTTATTTGCATTTCGGCAGCTTCCAGACACCAAAATGAGGTTTCTCATAAGAGCCAGTCCTTTTAAGCCTTAGAAAAACCCTTGTCGTAGAGAAAAAAATGAACATTTTGCAATATTCCTGATAAAATGGATTGTGAGGTGGTTACCTGGGCTGCAATGGCTGTGGCTTTCACCGCCAAATACATCAGCACACACCCGATGATCTGCAAACAGAGCACTCAGTGTTAACCCCACTAAAGCACCATGTTGAAAATGAAAGAAAAGTAGAAGAGAAGGCAAACTTTTGTCAATTACAAAGAGAAAAAAAAGACTTGTGCCTCAGAAGAGCACAGACTGTAACAGGGCGCCACTTTTCTTTTTTTTTTTCTGTTACTGGAAGTGAGAGTTTACAGAACACAGATTAAGTCGATGTGGGTATAATTAAAGTTTCAGAAAAAATAGAAAGTGCTAAACATTGTGGCACTTAACATTCAGGTTTCTTTTTCTTTTGTTTGAAAGTTGTGAGCATGTTTTTTTTTAACAAGTTTAATACCAGTCAACGTTTTTTAGAATCCATTTTTCATCATATTGGAATGTATTCTTTGTTTTTTTTACTATCTCTATTTACTTTGCAATGAACACGTTTTTATAAAAAGAAAAGAAAACACCCTGATAAGCTTCTAAAATAGTTTTAGTTTAGTTTAGTTCTCTGCTGTTTTTGTTGAGTTCAGAAAAACAAGCTGGAATGCTAAACAAAACTCAGGGGAAAAAAAAAAAAAAAAAAAGTCCCCTGATAATCAACCTAATGTTACAAAAAGAAACAAGACAAACATTAAAAAAAAAAAGAATTTTCACTCACCGCAAACAGCACATTGAAGAAGATAAAAAGGCATTTCAGGCATCCGTTAATTTTCCCCATCGTGACTCTTCGGCGTTGGGCTCAGGAGGAGAAGCGCTGCGCACATGTACTGTACTCTGAGCAGTTTGCATAAACTGCAGAGAAAGTGAGTGATGAGATCATAGATCTGTGAGCCGTAGATCAGACCTGCAGCCCTACGGCCAGACCACCCCCCCCCACGCCACTGCACACGCTCAGAGGAGAGAGCAGGACCCGCTCCACCCCCCAAAGTCTGGATAAAAGAAATAACATTACTAAAATATGTCATTATAGTCAGGGTAATTCATATTTAGGCATATTTGGCATTTAGAAACTGTTAAGAAATGATAGAAACAGATCAGAACTAAGTTTGGTTTCTGATCTGGAAACAACACTTTGGTTTTTGGTGTTTGGACTTCTGAGATTTACAGTAAATGTTGCAAATGTAAACGTTTAAAACAGAAAAACGTAAGAGGGAATCTCACAGGATAAGTTTTGTTTTCTCAGAAGACTGCCCCCTTCTACACAGACACACACACACACACACACACACACACCCCCTGGTGTATCCTGCCGCTGGATGTCTTGTGTTATTAGCCCGTGTGTGTGTGTGTGTGTGTGTGTGCTGCTGGTGGAGGTTTGGTTGTCTCTGTGTTTGACACAGGTGCAGAGCTGTGGAAATCAAATTCCCCCTGGGGACCTGAAAGCTACATATCAAAATGTTAGAGGTAAACTTTCAGAAAATACTGAAAAGGCAGCGGTGAAAACACATTTCACCGTCCCTCACACACACACACACACACACACACGGAGCATTTATATCTCCAAACCAGATCTACCAGCACTTCTTTTTGCTTTCTGAGTGGGACCAGAGAGCTAAGCTGCAGAAGAGCTAAATGTGGAACTTTTCCAACGGCCCAAACTGATCTTATCCTCGCTGTCTTCCTCTCAATGTTCAGGAAAAGCATAGCAGCGCATAACAATCCTATCAGGTCCTCCTCTGGCTCCAAAATATGAGGGTCAGAGGCAATCTGGTAAAAAAGCAGGATCATGACTGTGTTGTTTACCCAAACTTAGTTTGTATTTATGTTTGTATTTATGTGTGCAAACACGGGAAAAGTTCCTTTTCCAACATGACAAGAAGACTTTTTTTTTTCCAAAGTGAACATTTGAAATGTCTGGGGGTGAAGTTTCTGTTTGAGGTTTATTGTGCAGTGTGAATAATCAAGGCCTTGAGTCGTATACCGTACATTTAATACAGGAAAATGTGTACTTTAAACAATGGGGGGGGGGGGGGGCGGCCACATCCTGGACAGGGTCAGCAGTTCATCCCAGGGTCACACAGGGACAGAAATCCACGGTTTCTCTCACCGTGTTTCTGGAGGGTGGGAGGAAACGCTCCGTCCAGGAGGACATGATGACAGCAAATTCCACAGACAGAAGCAGACGGGAGTCAAACCGACAACCCTCCGCCCCGGCCAACCAGTTAGAGGCTCCTAATTCAGACAAAGCTCGAGTCCACTTCATCAAAAACCATTAGAAAAGTAACATAATGTAAATGTGGCATTAGAGTTAATAATAGAGTTGATGTTAATTAACCCTAATGCCTGCTGTGCTGTTTAAAAGGAGAAAAACCTTCGTTTGTCTAGCTGCTTTAGATCTGTGGAGTGTTTGGCTGAGAGGAGGAAACGTAACCCCCACCGAGGGGGAGTGATGCTTACAGAACCTCTGGCGAAAAAAAAAAAAAAAAAGAAATCCCGGAAGGAGGAAAAAAAAAAAAAAAAAAAAAGGCTCAGGCCTCCGATGACGGCTCGGGGAGGCGGGGGGCCCTGAAATGGGAGCATACAGTATCCATTGTGGAGTTTTGGGGCCTGTTTTGAAGCTGGAGGCTGAGCTCATTACGGTTCGCATGTCAGGAAAATTGGAAGTTTGAGGGGCCAGGTGCAGTGTTACCAAAATACCAAAGTCTGTGGTTCGCTGCATGATTGTTCACATCTGCAGCCGAAACTAAACCAGGGATCTGAGCCCAGGCTTAAGTCTGTGCTCTGGTTTGATGCTAGTTGTATTGTTCAGGTCTTTCTAACAGTGTGTGTACTCTTGGGAAGTCAGAGAAGACAGAAGCAGCGGATTGAAATGTCAAAATAGCTGACGTTTCTGTACCGTGTTCTTCTCCTTTGTCCCGAAACACAAAGAAGAAGCTCAAAAAATTGAGCCATCAAGTGGCTGTAACTCTTCAAAGGTGTCCACACCCCCACAGGGCTGTGTTCAAATCCAGCTGTGGACAGCTTCAACCTCTGTAAATATAACAGGGTTTCAAAAATCGGGGGGGGGGGGGCCCAGGGGTAAAAAGACGAAAAATCGATTTGATTTTTAAATTCACTTTAACATGAGTCAAAAAAGCAAAATGTGGAAGAACAAAGCAGAGAATGGCCAGGTTCAGCTGTGCTCACAAAGGGATGTGCAGACTTTTTCATTAAAAGAGCATCAACCCCCCCCCCCGCCTCTGCAGTGGGAGTACAGCCCTGCTAACCGTGAGGAGCGCCGACCTCCTTAAACTGTTTGTTTATCACATCAGAAACACAGCAGAAATGTCAAAGCGGCTATATTTAGACATATTTAACTTTGAAAACAGTAATAGAGCCCACTCAGAGCCCCTCCTGCAAGTGGGCCCACCCTCATTTCATTCTCATTCTCACTTCCATCTATTCATTCATGCATTTATTATGTTATTCGATTATTTCATAGCAATGCAACGTTTCAGTTTCAGATTGACGCTAAATAGCTGCACAGGTTACTCGTTTTAATTCTAAATATACTGTTTACTATTTATGAAGTCATCAGTTCATGTCTAATCCAGGATAAGCCAGTGTTGGCCGTGGGGGAAATCACTATATGCGTAAATCAATGTCTTCACTTCTCTGTGGTGACTTTCCACAAGTGAATACATTAAAGGTTGTTTTTTCTCTCTCAGAGGATTCCTCCCTCCTTCTATGTCTCAGAGGAAATCCTCTCATACTTTATCTGTTAGTGCTTTGGCTTGAGGATTGTTTGGTACAGGTTTCTCTGAGATGGGACACAGACTTTAGCCCTCGTCTCAGGCTCAGAGAGGGCTGTGAAACGCACTGGTTTTCCTCTAGAGCCACTCGATACGATATGAAAGTCTTCTCTTCATGAAGCTTTTTCCATTTGATGAATTGATTGTTATTTCTTACTCACTTGGACGGACTAAGGCTCCTGCTTAGGAATAGAACTTACACAACACAGCCCTCGTGGCTTTCTGTGAAAAGGAAAGTGAAAGGGAGGCATTTCACTTACATCTTAGTGTTGGAAAGAAATGGTTTTGACCACGACTTTCACACAGTTTCTGTTACCATCCAGAGGTGGAAGGAGAGATGAGTCCGTTTGAGGGATTCTCTGGGACAGACAGCTCAAGTTCCAAACCGTAAAGCCATGAAAAGTATCTCAAAACATGCCAGGCCTCTAACTTCCTCTGTTGTCTGTCAGGTTTGGAGGTACTCTGGCCCACAACAACACAAACTATCTGCAAATCTCAGTAATCCAGAGCATCAGAGGAGGTCAGGCCTGTGCGTTCGGCTCTGAAAGGATGCAGGTTTTTCTTTGGTGGAGATGCAGCGGTCTTAATGTGTTTTCTTGTTGAGCAAAACGCAGTCACCTATGACCTGGAGGCCATGAATATCCCCCCTTATCTTTGTCTTGCCTCTTCTCTCATTATCAGCTTCCTGCAGAAATTTCTTCTGTTTCTTTTTGCCACGCCATGGTCAGAAAGCTGTGGTCACTAAAATAAATTGGTTTAATTCCCACTGACATGGTCAGATAGGCCACTCATCAGCAGTCAGTGATCATTTTAAGGGAGGTTCTTGGAACAAAATATTGAATTTCCATTTGAAACTAAATCTGGACTTGTTATATGTATGTAAATATACATATACATTTTTTACCTAAATTCTATACAATCGTTAAAGAAATATATCTTGATTCAAAAAGTGTAACTGTACTGTTCTTGTAGTTAGGCATCGTTTGGGCAAACCATATTAATGGGACAAGCTTTTCTTTGGTAGCCCTTATTAAGAGTACAATGTGAGACTTTTGTAAATGAACCTTGAACATGTCGGTTGGTTTTGATGTGTTTCTGTGGATGGAAAGTGGCAGCTTTGGCTTCCGGGCTATGAGTCACCGCTCAGGTGAAGTTCACCTCCCACACAGAAGGCATTTCAGAGGCGTGCACGGAGCAGGATGCTGTGGGATTCAGAGAATTAAGCCGCCTGCAAAGAGCATCGGCTACAAATCTGATTTGAGCAGCTACGAGTCGCCAGCGAATAAGGCCTGAAAG
Organism: Menidia menidia; assembly: GCA_907169785.1. Classification (NCBI taxonomy): domain Eukaryota; kingdom Metazoa; phylum Chordata; class Actinopteri; order Atheriniformes; family Atherinopsidae; genus Menidia; species Menidia menidia. Next base: position 839,421 of record CAJRST010011113.1, on the reverse strand, counting down.
CCTTTCTGCAAACGAGACAGAGATCCATCTAAAAAACAAGAGGGAAGCTTTTTATGACTTCAGCTTCAGGGGCTTGGGTCACTCAGACTTTAGTTTGATTTCCCTCTGGCTTGAGGGTTTCTCTGAACTTCACACAGAAATGTTATTCCTTGTTACAACTTCTTTAGAAGTAGAAGTTTTTAGAAGTAGAATCCGATCGAGTTGGGTCCAGGAAGCCGATCCGTCTCTACCTGTAAGGTCCTCACTTCCATTGACCAGGAAGCATCCCGTAGCCTTTTCCTGCCCTGCTCCGGGCAGAGAACTGAACTGAATTGTGTTGCGATCAGTTGTTTTTTTACAGTTAGAATGATAAGATTTAATCGGGCTGGATTTGAGTGATGTGGGACCCAGACATCAGGTGGTAGGGCTGAGGATCAGGGGCCCGGGTTCCGGTTCTCGATCCTGTGTGTGCTGTCCGTTAGCCCGATTCTTTAGCTGGAAGCCTGAGAATAAACAAGAGTAGATCAAGAGTACAAATATGGCATTTATTGGTCACAGCAGAGTAAATCAGCGTTGGGATGAACAAAGTTCCCGGAGGATCTCAGTCAGCAAAGAGCCTCCATTTCCGGGTGTGATGGACAGTTTTCCTCTGGGCCTCCAACAGGAGGACGAGTGTTATTGTCCAGTTAGCTCTGACATGAACAGGCCAGGTCCTAATTCATGCAGGTTTCGGTGGAATGTGATAAGAAAGTGTGGATGTTGAGCTTGAAGACGAGTATCTACTGTAACAGAGAGAGGAGGAGGAGGCTCAACAGCAGTATAACTATAATGAATGAAGCCTTTATTGTCATTATACATGCGTACAACCAAATTGGATAACGTATGCAGCCATTTTAGGGCGCTCCGATTTTCCTTCAGAATCAAGGAATAAAGGGAATAATATAAATCTAAAAAGGAATAACACAATCAGTCATTTACATGGATTAAGTTCTAGCATACTGTGCTAAAGTGAGTAATTATAGCCCGATTCTAACATGTCGCTCCTGGTTATGGGGGGCCTCTGCCCTGCAGTGGTGGGGGGCTCTGCTGGGGGCTTCTGGGGGCTTCTGGGTAGATGCTGGAGGGGGGTCCAGGGCCACTCTGACCCCTCTCTGGAGCGCTGGAGGGTGGGCGGTGGCCCTTTGTGTGCACAACTGAGCACAATCTGTGTGAAACCTGGGCTGCATGGTTACGCTCTCTCTCACACACACACACACACACACACACCCTTTCAGCCTCTTGACAGTTGCTGCCTCATTCTGAGATGCTGCTTAATGGTTTGGTTTTGGTTTACTTTCCTTTTCGTCTCCCACGTGTCCGTTTGCAGGTGCTCCTGAAGCACCAGGGACCACAGCATGTGTGTTATTTTTGTGTTTTACAGACACAGCTGCTGGTTGTGTGGTTTTGTTGAGTTTCTATTTCTCCCTATGTCTAAAGGATCCTTCTCCTTTTCGGGTTAGTTTCTTTCTCTTCTGTCCACCGTCAGGTTTGGCATGGACATTGACACAGATGAATAAATAAGCGTTCCTAGATAATCAAGGGGGACTTTTCTTGTTTTATCTCAGTAAAATACATTTTTCTAATCAGAAGAAACCCCTGTACTGGACCCATGAAACAGTGACTCTGAGAACAAACTGCTAAAACAGTTAAGACATATTTTCTGAGGGGAAATTAGTTTTAGTAGCTGTGGCAGTTCACACCAAAACCTTCAAACAGGAATCTCAAACTCCTGCCTTCAAGCTTTGCTTTCCTGCAGCTTTCAGACTTCCCCCTGCTTCAGCGCTCCTGTTTTACATTTATTGATGGATTTTTCAAATCTACCTAGGTCTGCCAATGATGCAGGGATGTTCTATTAGCTGTGTAGAACCAGGGGAGCATCTCAAACACAGTTTGAGATTCCTGCTTTGTAATGCTTTCAGCAAAAGAGTAACTTCTGCCCTGTGAAGTAACTGATCCGATGTGTGGAGATGATGAGTGAAAACAAACCACCCAACTGCTGCTCGCTTCAGTGAGCATCGCATCAAGAGTGCTTTCCAAGGCTTGAAATAACACGGGCGCAATGGACCATCCGACTAATCCCCGACTCAGGGCATCGTTTAACGGTTTATAAATCATTTACTATGTTCTTCACCTGCCTCAAAACAAACCCAGCTGGGGTTTCCAATTCCATTTTTCCAACGACACCAGCTTTTCTGCAAGAAATACCCAAAGCACACTTGGTTTTAAGGTTCCTGTGACGCACAAACTTCCCTATAGCCGTTTGAAGAGGCAACCACAAAGCGGCCGCAGATGCTTGAGTTGTGTGTGTGTGTGTGTGTGTGTGTGTGTGTGTGTGTGTGTGTGCCGACTCTCCGAGAAGCCATTGTCTTCTGCATGTGACCGGTGAGTGAACATAACTGTGTTCCCTTTGAAATGTCAAAATTAAACACACAAGATGACGGGAAACATGAGGTGAGGCTACAGGTTTGTGACGGGGAACTCTCCCAATGGCGTGCCTGGTCTGGAAAATCTCCTCTTTGTGTTTGACTAAGCTTTTGTAAAGGGGAAAGATCATCTCTTATTGCGTGCCACAGCTCGTTGTTCAGACTTGCTGCCATTACTTTCGCAGAACAAATAGATAACTAGGTGGGGTGCGGCGTTCTCCAACTACATTTACACCTGCTGAGATCTATTCAAATAAAAAGACATTTTAAAAAACAGTCTTTATAGACTTTGTCCCTCAGTGATCAACGAATAGGAGACCATGATTTTACGCTTTATCTTAAGGAAGGGAGTCCAAAAATTCATTTTTAATCACTCATGAAATCATGAGAACTACCCACCACACTGGTTTCATGTACATGCATTTCAAATAGTTTTACTTTCTCTTTCAAAGTAACAGTTTAACTGGCTGCTTTGGGTAATTAAAAGCACTTACATTATATCATTTCCCCTATTTTGCATATCTCAGAGTACAAAACAAAAACAATTTAATGCTAATTAAAAACCATATTGATTGATTATTTCATATCAGCAAATCCTCAGCTTCCATGTTCTTCTTCAATTCAACAATCAATAGTCTGTTATTTTCACAATGACAGGTCAATAATTAGTTCCACTGGCAGGATTTTGGTGATAGCTTTGGGGACTTTATTTGCATAGGTTTGCCTGCCATAAATGCTACAGGTTTATTGTAAACCAGTTCATGAAGCCACCCTGAAATCCTGAACGGATCCAATCACAGGATATTCTGGATTGTTTTGGTCAATTTCCTGAGAATATGTGAAGACAGAGTAGCTATACTGTTCAAATGAAATGCAAAGAACACGAGGGGAAGTTAAACTGGAGCTTTCACGACTAAAATAAATCAAATGAGGAGCCATTTTGAGTTTGCAAGCATCCAGATATGTTCAGTCCAACTCAGATTTAGTCCTGTTGAAAAGTTGAGTCCGAACACTTCAGTAATGTGCAAAAAAAAAGAATTCTGATGCAATGAAGCGTAAACTGAGATGGTCTGATCCAAAAAAGCAACTCCTCAGACATTAAATTTTTTCTCCAGAAGTGGAAGCAGGATGTTTGTTTAATTGTTCAAACTGACACGATTTCATCCCGTCATTTGTGCAGATGTGTGGACAACTGGCTGTGGGTGCAGAAAAATAGAGCCCACTCAGAAAAGAGGTCTCATCACAAATAACCCCCCCCCCCCCCCCGTGGAGCTGTACGGCCCACCGCTGACAGACGGAGGACCCTAATGGAGACAGGCGGAGTGGAAGAAATGACGAATGGAAAAAGCTTTAATCAAACAAAATCAAACTGCTTCCAAACAGGAAATTCGGGAACTCGAGGAAATAAGAAACCGGCTGAAATGTGAGCGTTAGAATAAACAGACAGAACAACGGTGGTGTTTTGCAGGCGGGAGGTAGGTGAGCCCTCCGACTATCTTTGGCGGATGTCCAGCTGCCTCCTACGCATTTAAACGCCATTAAGGAAAAAGAGAGATTTCCCAAACACGTTTGGATCTGCTCCAGATTGGAGTTTTCATGTTGAAAAAGCCCCGAAACCTGATACTTCCCTCCCCTGATGTCACTGGACCTTGAGTTGAGCAAGAGCAGGAAATTCCATCCCCTGGCATATTGCTGGAAAAAGCTCACGAAAGTTATGTAATGGTTTGATTCTAAATGATCCCTCATCAGGAACACAATTTAATGATAGGCATCTGCTCCTAATTAGTTGTTAAAATAAAGTAAGCCTCAACATATCGGTTTTCTGTCATAGGGGGGAGGTTAGGACCCAAACACAACTCTCACACCGAGAAGCAAACCCTCGTTCTCTGGTGGGTTTAGAAAGGTCTTAAAGAAGGAGGCGGTTAGGTCCCAACACACTCAGAGGAAGAGATGAGGACCGATTTAACACTCAGTCAACCGCTAAGAGCAAAAGCAGCAAACAGTCAGGCAGAGCAAAGGGCTCGCAGACAGCCGGGGGAAGAACAGAGCACAGGGAACAAAGATGATGGCAGGCGAGTCATCAAATGAGCTCCGAGCTATTTTACATTTCCACACAAACTGAAGCACAAACTGATCTTCAAAAGCAAATAGGAGGGAAAAGATGCACAGCAGAGCACACACAAAGACCAACACACATATCAGAGAATGCCTGTGAGGCCATTTTTAATCTATCTGGACTCCGTCAGGTGAATAAAGGTGTCAGTGATCAGGATGTGAATAAGCTCGGTTCTTTTTGCTGAGTTAAGCCATTTTGGTAGGTCTGTTTTTCTCAGCAGGGAAACACAGGACAACCATACTTTCTGGCCTTTGGGCCACTCACTCTTCATCAAGACGCTTTTGAAAGAAGACTTCATCCTGTTGAGCATCTCAGAACTCCTCAGATTCACTCAGATTCAGTTTGGTTTGAACAGGGCCTGGAAAAGCTGTGCTCTTTATCTCAATTCACACGACCTCGTTTGCCTTCCGGTTAAACAAACGCAAACGCTCTTAGGTTAAACTCTGCACGTTAACAATATGTATCACACACTCGTCGTCTGCTTCCTGTTTGCTTGGCCAAAGATAGAGATTGTTTCAGATATCAAACCGCTGGGAAAAAAAATCCATCAGAAAATGAATATATGTGTTTTCCTTAATGAAGAAAATATCAGGGAGATAAAATGTGCCTAGAAAAATATGTGGAGTGTCTCCACAACCTGCAGTCTGAGACAAAGTCTGCGAAGAAAAACTTATGAAACAGTTTTCAGATTAAAAAACACTCGCTCTGGGCCCAGTTTTTTAGCTCCACCTGGACCAGATCACTCAGAGTTAAAGGACACAGAAAGTTTCAGCCCACTCGTTCATCCAAAACCTGCTTACGCTCTCAAACAATGGCTGATCAACACCAGGCTTTGCTGGGTACGGAACCTCTGCCTCCATCTTGTGGTCGCCACGACAACACTCCACATAAAGTCAGAAAATAACCACAGGCCTTTCAGATGAAAGTATGTTCTTCAAAGATAAAAAATAGTTTTAAACGTTTGAAAAGCAGATACAAAAGCTCAAATCCACTGAGATCAGGGCCCCATGCAGAGAACTGACCTCAGGTCAGCAGTAAACACACACCATTTCACACACTGTGTGCCAACAGACACACACACCCCAGTGAAGCCGTAAGAGCTGAACGTCAAATTACAGATCCTTATTTCTGAAGAACACACATAAAGTGACAAAAGAACATTAGGATTTCACCAGAATCTTGAATTCCCACACTTGGTTGCTCAGTCAAACAGAGATGCCCTTTAGTCCTGTAGTGCTGGGGCCTTTGGGATCGCCATCAAAAACTCCTGTGTGACCGTTTTCTCAAAGTTTCAGAATTGTTAGCATTGAAAAGTCTGATTTGAGTTCCGTTTGCAGGCAGCATGTGCAGCGGAGGTCAGGTGTGTGAGGGTTTGGGTTCATATTTCACTCTGTTAAAGTCGTCCACGGTGGCTTCTACAGGAGGCGTCTTCCAGTACTCTTCCAGGCCCAGAACCAGACAGAGAGCAATGGATGTAATCTGCAGGACACAAACACGAGGCATGAGGAGGGACCTCCTTTCACAGCATCAATGGTACGATGTTCTAACATTTCTAAGTTATTAACTATCAACTGGATGCATGTGGAATCTGTTTAAACAGTTTGGGGCAATTGTAAAAAAAAAAAAAAAAAAAAAAAGCTTTTGCTGTTTTTTTTGAGATATCCAAAACTTTTACAACCTCAAAGAAACATGCAGAAATATTTTGAACCTTCAGAAAACTTCCAAAAACTTTAGATCTCAGAATGTATTGAACATACCTTAAACATTTCAGAGAAGAATGTACAGAAACGAATATCTGATTGATGTCACCAACTTAGCTGCAGTTTTAAGTCTTCTAAGAGATTTTAGAAGGAAGTTTCCTTCTCCTAAGGTTTGACTGGGGAGCGTCTATGGGTGATGATATGTGCGTTACTTTACCGCAATGGTGGCGAACGCTGAAATGATTCCGATTCTGAGCTTAATTGGGAAACCCAGATAGTTCTTCAGGATGGGCCCACAGGGCTGCAACACACACATGTCAACATAAGGAGGGTCAATTCAACATACTTTATCTGCCACTCTGCCCTGAAGACCAAACCCCCAATCTGACAGCCAATAATCGGTTTGTTCAACACAAAATTTAGTTTTGTTTTCAGAAACATAGGGACCTATTGAATTCAGGACAAACAGGAAGCAGAGACAGTACGATGACAAGCACATTTTGACAGAGGTAAAAGTCAGGAAAACACAAAATGGTGAAAAATGAAATAAAACAACCATAGAAAATCAGAAGGACAACCCTGAAAAGGAAAGTTAGTGGGCCGATACAATGAATGCAGATGAAGAGTATTGGCTGATTTACCTTTGAGAGAACCCATAATTCATCAGAGGGAGGATTGTTTGACATCACACAGGATCCCTCTGAGCTGGGAGGATCAGGTCCAGATATGAAAAACAATAACCAAGAGGGGAGCTAAACTTAAGAAAACAACAGAACCAAACATGAAGTTATGTATTTGATGGATGTTCAAAAGGAGAAAATGCTCCAATGGGATCGTTCTGTTGATATAAACTAAACAGAATATCTAAAGTAACAATCTCATTAAGCAAAAAATGCTGTTTCACGACACAAACTCACAGTCAGTGTGAAAAACAAACCCCTCCCACCTCTAATTCAAATTATTACTTCCATTTGTACTAACCATAAAACCCAGAATTCAAAGAGGATTTTTGTGATGATGGATTTTCCGAGCAAAACAACAAAACTGAATAATCAACGTCCTCCATTTTTTAACATCTCAGATGTCTTAAATGTAAAAGGTCACATTTAAAGCACTACAAGTTTAACTTGGAACTTTACTTGTAAATAAAGGAGGTATGTTGGCAGTTTTACATGTTAGTTTTGATGGTCTGGAACTATGCAGTTTTCTTAAAAGACTTTAATGGGAAAAAAAACTTTTACTCTTAAAAAGTGGTAACGTCAACTTCTCAGGAAGCTCAAGAATGTATGCAGTCATCACAATGTACTCTGTTAACTTCAAAGATGTTTAAGTCTTTAAAGTCCAAAGAACCTGGCTAACTTACCTAGTACCTACATACAGATGTTTAAATTCTGTAGAACCTTTGACAAAACCGGGTTCAAAAAGCTTTTCTTGAAAACTCTTTTTGTCCAATCGTAAAGGAAATTAACCCTGTAATTCCAAATGTATCATATTTGATTCATACGGTTTCTGAAATGTTTTGCGTCTGACTCCTTTTGCATAATTTAATGGTAAAAACTTTGCTCAAAATCCTATTGTACACAATCAGATACACCTGATAACAGGGGGCAGAAGAATACACGAAAAATAATCTTGACTTATCGCATCGTAATAAATTATTAATATTAGAAATGTATTTCTGTTTTTTCTTTTTACATATTTTGTTAAAAGGCCAAATTAAGACTTCAAACCCCAAAAAAGTAATTTTCTGTTTTGTTTTATTTTTGGATTGAGCTTTAAAGGGTTAAAACTCCTCCAGAAAAAATGTCTAATTTGTTCATCACGTTGTCCCAAAATGTAGAAATGCCAAAAATCCTTCGGTTTCTCATGATAAAGTGTCCTACCTGAGCTCCTGGTGGGCAGCGGGGGGCGAGCAGAGGCAGGAGACCGGAGGTTCCTCGTCCCAGTCCCTAAAGCCCGTCAGGCCGCAGCAGGAATCCTCCCAAACATGCAAACATTTGGAGTGAATTACAAATATCTGTCAGGACATGCAAACATCTCAGCTCAGGTAGAGCCCAGGGGCTCAGGGCCACGTATCTAACAAACATTTGGATTCCTTTTGTTCCTTTCATTTCTCTTCCGGTGTCATACCGAGGCCTGGAGTTTGTCCAGCTCCGTCTGGATGTAGGGCTCAGCCCTGTGGAGCGGCGTGACGTTCAGGAACAGCTCGTCCACGGCAGCGTCCATCTGCGGGGGGGAGAGAAAAGACACAGTACAGACAGCCAGAGAGCCGTTGTGGTCCTGATGAAAAAGGAACGAGCTTAGTGTGTGTTGAATACAGGACCCAATACAGTACATGTGGGAAACTTCATGAAATGAGGAGGTGTTGTTTCAACTCTGATATCCAGGTACAGAAGACCAAAGGCCTCAGAATGCATTGTTAAGATGTCTTCTTTGTTACCTCAAAAGGATTACCAATTTGAGTGATTACAAAATTAAGTTTTCAGATTAATAACACTGTATTACAATTGTAACATAATCAATCACAATTTAGTTCTGAAGCCAAGGTCCAATAAAGGAACGGAGCTTTAAAAAGCTACCATGAAGGAATGAAAGCACTCCACACTTACAAGAATGAAGAACTCTGCAACTCTTTATGGAGCTCCATGTGGGAAATGAACCTGAGTCAGACGCGCTTCCACCAAAGACCGACAGGTTTACCCAACACTGAACCAAAAGAGTTCAGAGTTTGACCAAAATGTGTCTGTTAAAATGCCAGTAAGCCAGACTGAAACCATCTAAGCTGCTGTCTCTACAACAGCCAAATACTCCAGCACATACTCCAATCACTTATCGTTGGGTTTATTTTGTCAGACTTATAAATTATGGTGAGAAAGAAAAACTAAAAATAGCTGCATATCAGCTTCTCTTTCAGACTGTCATTCTTGATTTTTATGACGGCAGTATTATCTGGAAAATCTGCGTTTAAATGACTGAAACAGTGAATTCAGCTAAATTTACTCAAACCTTGATCTCCCACTGAGATAATTCCCAGTAACAGGATGTCTTCAACATTTTTTCCACAGTTCACCGCCTCTCACAAACAGCACGTCTGTAACGAGTTTCTGCTCCACGTCTCCAAACCGGGACAACCATGATGGTTCAGTCTACATCTGGTTAACTCAACTGAGCTCATGGCTGCAGGGCACTGAAAGTGAAGCATTCAAACCATGTCCTTTCTTCTTTTTGGGTGTGAAATCAGAAGTTTATTAGAATCATTAGATGTTTAAAACAGTTCTATACTGTATGAAAACATCCTCTTGTTCAGTCTTTGCTGAAGTTGATTTATTTTTAAATTGCTGGTGTGAGAAAATAAGTCCAGTGAGTAAGGGAGGAGATAAGAAGAAGGGAGTAGGCGCCATGAAGGCCAAGCCACCAAGAGGAGAACAAAGAAGATGTGTGTGGAGACCAGATGGGCTATTGCAGGTAGTGAAACCAGGTGGAGTCAGATCCGAGGACCAACCGGTGACGAGGAGGACATCTCACAAATGCGTTAGGACATATTCCACCATCAGGGACACAGCAGCCAGTCATACTTCATGAACCGACACAACTTTGTTGTTGATCAGAGAAGAAGTTGGCCCATAAAATAAGAGCCCTGATTTCTTTGGTTCAAAGAAATAAATAAAGAAGTTGATGCACACTCCTAGCCAATTAAAAGGATGCACTTGTTTGAAAAGTCATTGTTCTTTACTGAACTCTCGACTCAACAGTGGGGGGGTGTTCACTTTTCTATTCAAAGCATTTCAGAAGTTAAGTAACTGTTTTCTGAACCTTAAAAATATTTGAAACTCATTTGAGCTACAATGGCTTTAGCTTTACTGGTTCTTCAGTCCTGAGATGACACAGATCATTTGGAGGTGGTCTAAAAAGTGTACTGCATCTCACAACTTGGACTTCCAGTATTGCAACAGGGTTGGAACTGTTGCACCAGTAAATTTAAAGCTTTGCCTCTTTAGCACAACGGATTACAGCTGACCAGGCCCCAGGCTGTCCGTCCTGTCCGTCCACTGGAGAAGAAGCCATCCAGATGCTTCTACTCTTACACTCCTTCACGACTTTTTGAAGCCCTGTCCATAACAGAGCTCATGAAATTGGCCCATTGAAGGTCTCATGGACCGGCCCTCCACCAGACACTCCCATTTCAATCTCATACTCATGTGGGTCTCCCAGGAAGCCTTTGACTGCTACCAATCCCAGCCTTGAACTTCTTTCAGAGAAATTCAAGGCTGTATTTAGGGGGATAATCCACCTCATATCACTACTCGACATAGTGTACCAAAAACTTCAGGTCTATGTTTCTTCTCTGAAAGTGCAAATGCAAAGCAAATCAGAGTCCTTTAAATGGTGCATCTACACAACCAATGTTGGTGTAAACCTAATAATAAATAGGCCATGTTAGTCAGAGTTGCAATAAACAGGCCACAACAGTTACCTGAGTTTGAACTTGGACCAGCGGTGCAGCAACGATTGTCAGAGCCACAAACTCCACGAAAAGCAGAGCAGAGAACTGGAGAAGACGATAAGAGGTTAGCTCACCAGCCCGTAGCTGTGTGTATTCACGGGCTAATCTGTTTGGGAGGACCTCATTATTCCCACCGCTTCAGATTCTGGACCATTCCACAGGTTAGGCACATGTTGCCAATGAAAAGTCATGATTTAGTTTTATGGGTGAAGTTCCGATCAGATCTTGTTAAATTTACGGGTTCATCTGAGGCCCTCACAAAAACAAGCATGTGTGTGTGTGTGTGTGTGTCTCTCACCACCAGGAGCAGAGCTTTGTGGTCTAAGGAGGCGGCGCACATGCCCAGAACAGACAGCACCACTGTGAGAGAGCCAAACACCTGCAGAACCAGCAGCCCATCGCTGGTGGACAACTGGTCGAACAACTGCAACACAAAAGAGACTTAGCACAACTCTTCTCACAGGTGATCAACATCATGGGGTTTGACTTAAACATCATAGCATTTATCTCCAGAGAAGTATAAAGTACTGGAGTAGAGGAGTGGAGTAGAAGTACAAGTACTGTAGAAAAAAACTTGACTTGAGTAAAAGTTTAAGTATTCTTTCAACTCCATAAGTGGAAGTTTGGAAGTACTCCATTTCTTTTAACTTAAGTATTGCAAGTACAAGTACTTCATACATTTTTACTCAAGTATTGAAAGTACAAACAATTTCGCAATCTTTCAGGAGGCATTTTTTTATCGGCTATGATTGATGGCTCAAATCACCCAATGAGGAGCCAGCTTCCATAACCCTGACAGAGCTATCTACAGCTCTGGTTCTGACACTATTACTAGGGATGATTCATTACATTTACATATCAGTAACGATTCAATCCGTGAAAGTAAAATAATTAAATTAATCAAAAATATGCAGTGGAGTAAAAGTAAAAGTAGGGCAAAAATATATACTCCAATAAAGTATCAAAAAAGATACTGCATTTTGGTACTTAAGTACTCTGTCTATCTCTATATATATTCAGTACATATCCATAACCTAAACTGCATTCCGTTGTCTTGTACCTGTACCTGTGTAAGGACAATAAAGTTTAATCTAATCTAATCTGATCTGTGAGTCTTTAGTCTCATCTCAGTTAAACACTGGTAGCCGGCACCAGCAAATAAAAAAGCTAGTGAGACATCATTTACGGAGATGGGTTAGAAACCTTTTTTTTTTTCAACATGGGATTGTGTCAGAGTCAAAATCTCCTTTACCTGAGCAACTGGAACGTTGCCGTCAATGGAGGAGAATCCAACGCCGATCATCACCAGACCGGAAAGCTGCGCCGGGAGAAGGGAAACATCAGAAAAGAGACCAGACAGAGACCAGACTTTTGAGCTGTTAGGTGGGTTTCTTCCCTCAGACTTGGGGGGGAAGCAGGACTCTGCTGATGCTGCTCTTTAGCCCCAGGAAGAGTCGAACAGACTCTGTGAACGGCGATGATGTCATCTGTCTCGCAGTGTGAAGTTTCCCAGGCAGTGTTATTTTGTTATTTCACTAAATCTCAGGCGTCCTTTTAATCGATACTTTATTCATCCCCGAGGGGAGGAAATGTCAGCTCCACCCACTATTTTTACCCTCTCGCTGCCTTTGGCATCCTTTTAGATCTGTGTGTGCGTGTGTGTGTGTGTGTGTGTGTGTGTGTGTGTGTGTGTGTGTGTGTGTGTGTCCTGGGCTCACCGAGCTGTGACTGTGCCACAGCTCTCTGGGGGGATACCCGTTTAAAACCAAACCCATTTAACCAGGACCCAAACAGGGAGAGAGTCCAAATAGTTACAAAGGCATGTAAACAGTATCAAAACAACTGAAAACTATCTCACGTGTGATCAAAATTCACACAGAGTCTGCAAAATGAGCAGAAAGTGATGTATGGTGTAAATACCGATCACAATATAAACAAGGTTTATCCATCAAGGTATTAGCGAAAATCGGTGAATCCCTGGTCCTCACCAGCCTTCAAGATAAAGCTTGATTCGCTACACTGTGTAGTTGATATAGGGACAAAAACTAAGAGAAAACACAGAAAAAACAAAGCCCTACCTTTCTGTTTGCACAAAGATTCAGAATTGAAGCAGCATCCAGGAGCTCAGTGATTGTGAGTTTTGCAGCTTTTGACAAACCAAAGTTGTAAAACTCAAAGACCTGGAGAACCCCAGAAAGAAGAGAGGCACCCTGTTCCTCCACAGCTACGAGAGGCTGATAACACCACCCAGAAACCACCTGACTGCTGCTAAAGGAGGTCCTACAAGACCTGGAAGAATTAGCTTATATTCTCTGAGAGCTTGACAATACGTAGGGGGAGTGGATTTTGACAGAACTGTCCAAAAGCATGGCTTTTGATGGAAAATTATAAACGAGGCAGTCAGATGTCCTGAGCTGACTCCACTTCCTGGTGGTAACAAAGAGGTGAAAGTCTTTCATTTACAGCCGGGCACGCAGCATAATCACCGTGATCAGCAACAAAAACAGGAAGCAGTAGGAACATTGTTCAATCCCCAAACTGAAATGACTCCATAAACAGAATGCCATCACAATAAGCCATAGCATCCATTATCAGAAGTCAAACCCACAGAGGCTACCTTTCTTTTGTCTTTTTTTTTAAATCCATCAGAAAGATTTATGGGTAAACTTTGGACTGACAGACTAAGGAGACTGGGGAAAGAAATAGGGACGAGAACTTAAGCGGCGGAAAAAAGATAGTCAAGATTTAAGGGAGGAGAGCAGGAAACGAGAAGAGGAAAGAGTAGACAGGAGGACCATTAGAGATTCAACATTATTCCCACAAAGAGTTTCAGATTAACCATCAAACAAACATGAGAAATGGAGTTTTCTTTAAAGAGATTTAAATCTTGGATGTGTTTTCCAGTTGAAAATATTAATAATTAATAATTACAGCAGCAAACCTGCATTTAAGAATTCAGCCTCGTTTCACAATATTGCCTTAATGCTTGAGAGAAATTTCAACTTTTTTTCTTATGTTCAAATGGTTCACAGATACTACCTCTGATGGTCTAAAAACACTGCTTTTAAATTTAGAAAAAGAGGGGAAAAAATGTTTTGCAATATTGTACACATTGTTGGAACATTAGAGCTCAGAAATCGTCCTTTTTGTTATGGAACTGGTCAGAGATCATCAGTTTTATAAAGCAGAATAAGGTGCGGTACTTTCCATGAAAGGAACATCAGGTCCCGGTCTATCTTCAGGAAACTCCTAAAGACCCACCTCTTCAAAGAGCATCTCCCCAACTCTTCCCCACACCTCTATTCCCTCTCCTCCTCTTTCTGAGCCTCCCCTCTCTCACCACTGATTCTGACTGGGGGTTTTCCTCTAGAGAACTTTTTATATTGATGATAACTATAAAATTGTCTACTTTGTAAGTCGCTTTGGATAAAAGCGTCTGCTAAATGCATAAACAGAAACATAATAATCTTTGTAAATATAACTGATGTTATAATTAAAGAAACACATGAACATTTCTTTCACATGAACCCATAAAAATTTAAATAAAGAGACATAAAAAACAGCATGAGATGGAAAAAATAGAAAATCTGTTCAAGACCAAACAGGCAGATGGATCAATATGTCTAAATCTGAACATCTGACAGATCTGACATCAGAGATGGAGACCCCCCCCCCACCCCCCCATCATCTCCTTACTGTTAGCATTTAGCATTAGCTTACCATCAGCAGCACAGTGACACAGATGGCCAGTCCTCGCAAGTAGCTCCTGCAGCGAGCCATGACCGGACCGGAGAGAGCCCAGCCGGAACAGAGGCAGAAACAGACCGGCCGGGGCGCGCACGCGGGCGTGTGCACGTGTGTGTGTGTGTGTGTCAGAGAGAGAGAGAGAGAGAGAGAGTGAGACGGATGTTGTTTAAAGCTCAGGAGCGTTTGGCTGCAGGACCAAGAACATGACCAAGTTTGGGAAGAAGAGAGGAGAGGAGAGGAGAGATAAGGAGACAATGGGAGAGAGGAAAAAAAAGAACGCAGAGGAAAGCTAAACACTGGTGGTTACATCCAATCAGAAGGAAGCCAAAGACGAAGAGAGGCAGAATAAGACGTTAATAAAGGTGATGGAGGTATGACAGGAGGGTAAACGGTGAGTGGGATGAGGGTGTGGCAAGAAAGACCAACTCTTCTAATGCTGCATCATGTTTAACGGACCCAAACAGAGTGTTTAACGGACCCAAACAGAGTCATAACGGACCCAAACAGAGTGTTTAACGGACCCCAAACAGCAGCAAAGCTGCAGCAGCCTGGTAGGAGGGTTCCAACAGGCCGGCAGACTCAACAACACAGCCCAGACGCCTCTCTCCTTAAACTACTTCCTGCCACTTTCCAGGCTCTGATCTCTGCTGATAAGATGCTGAAACACCTCCAGTGGGTCCAATAGCTCACTGCTTCACCGCGGAAAAATTACATATGTCTCCTTTATGAGCAATTGATGTAATCCCTGAAGGTACCAAACCAAGTCCATGACAGGACAGTTAACACAAGGGTTTCTCCTACTGTATTAAATGTAAAAAACCCAGTCTGACAGACAGGAAACAGGATTTCTGATGATTTCTAAAGAGCTACTAGCTAAAAACTGGGCAGATCTCAGATGGTGAGCAGAGTACTGAAAACATGTGAGGAAACTGGACCAGTGGAGGACAGAAGAAGAAGAAGAAAAACTCTGTAATCCAGCAGAAGAAGAGGATCTGAAAGTGAGGTCCTTCAGAAAGAGGAGCAAGTCTCCTGGAGACTCCTTAAAGAGAGGATCTGCTCCTGGAGACTATTTTCTGTTTTCTATTAAGGAAAACGGGCGTTGCCATGACCTCCATCTGTTGTCTAAAGCCTCATTATGCTCTTGCAGTGTGGCTTTGTTTTAACGACTAATTTAACCTCAGAGAGTCCCACTGAGTGAATAAAACAGAGAGGAGGAATTCATCTGAGTAACCAGGCGAGAGCTTTGTTGACTTTAGACTAAAAATAACCGTGAGGATCACTGTCTGTGCCCGTTTAAAGACGTACAGTACATGTCCACGCTCACTGGCTTTTCCCAGCAGACACTCCGGGTTAAGTACATACTTCAGATGCCCGGCACAGCAACATGAAGTGGAGCAGATTCATCCATCCTGCAGCATCTCAGGTGCAGAAACCCAGAACTCACAGTCCACCTTCAACCCAGGCTAACAAACGTGCAAAATCAGGATCAATTCAACATTCACCCGGCAGGGAGCATCTCCAGGTCATACTTCTACATTAATAGCTACTCTCCCAAACCTTGAAAACAACATTTGACACTTTAAAAGATTGAAATGCATGTGAATAACATACAAGATGTGCCTGAAGTCTCAGACTGTTTATACGCAGCATCTTGATTATTGTCTTTGCAGATTAAATCAAGAATCAGAAATAGTTGAATAATCCCAGAGGTAAAATATTAAGTTTATTAATCGGATTTAGGAGCTTGAAGATAAAAAAAAAGATCTTAAAATGTAGGAATGTTCCCCAAAAAAAATAGCAGTTTTGTGTTTGCAGGGTGGATAAATACAACATTCTTCTTCCTTTCTGGTTGGGGCTCAGACTTAAGGCTGTCATGGAAGAGGAGCTGGGATTCCTGAGAGGGAAGGCAGCTCTGCTCTGGTGTTGATCAGAGGTTTGGGATTTTGGGATTCAGCCCCCCCCCCCCCAGGTCTGAGGACCCATCATCAGTTATCCTGTTTGGACAGCTTGAGCAGAGATAAAGAAATGTTTAAACAGCGGCGGCTGCAGACACTCAGAGTTTCAGCACCGTGTCACCGCCGGCCACACATCAGGAGGAGGACCAAGCTCTGGTCCGGGGACCAGCAGAGGTCCACCCCACAGGAGGACCAAGCTCTGGTCCGGGGACCAGCAGGGGTCCGGATCCTCACAGAAAAACGTCCACAGAGGATGGATGAACTTTTATTCTACACATCCACAATCGTGTTTATTTCATGGAAACTTGACATCTTAAAAATATTTCACATATTCCACAACACATTTCCAGCAACATAACACAGTTAGGAGACTTTCTGTATGACAGTTCAGTTCAGTTTTATGGCAATGAGGGAAAAAATGAGCCCAAACATCAATAATATCCACTTAGAGGCTCAAATATCTGAAGAAATCTAATTCTGGTTTAACTACACATCATAACAGTGACAGCGTATCCTTTTTTTTAAATAAACTTTTAAATGTTCAGCCGAACCACCTAAAACTTGAACTTTAAAAGAAAGAAAAAAAAACATACTTATATTTATTATTAATTTCCTTTTTGAGCATACATACTTTGGAATATGCTCTGTTCAAGTGAACGTTTTCTTTTTATTATTATTTCAACTTTAAATCATGGGACAATGTTTGACTTGTATGATAGATTAAGTTGGAATTCATTTTACCCGACCCCCCCCCCCCCCCGAATCTCTTCATGAATTAAAGGGGGGGAAAAAGAGAAATGCCAAGATAGAAACTGCTGGAAATTAGAAATAGTTCCAAATAAAACATCCTTTACCAGTAAGTGTTTATTGAAAAGATACTAGAATACAAAAATTACATTTTGTTCCTTGAGAAACACAATGTAAGAATATTTCTAACAATGATGATGAAAAGTAGTGGCTAACGAAGGCTAATTGTTTCCTAATGATAGTTTCATCTTGCATTTTGAACAGAAGAGGTGAATCCAAAACTTGAATGTGTTCGGCCGCTGCTGTCCAAAAAGCAACAACGTCCAAAAATCTAACAATCTTGCACCCTTAAACAAGATTTTTCAGTTTATAATTCAATAAAATGATGTGATGCAATACTCAAGAAATTGTATTATGACCAAATTTAGGGTATAAATAAGTCTTCCTTTTCTACTATGTTTGGAAATGTGATTTTTGGGCTTTCCGACCTTCATGTGAACATAATCGTCACGGACACAAGGTTAAAAAAAGGCTCAATGGAACACCAATAATCTGTAAAACAAGTTTAATCTGAACAAATGCTCTCAGTTTTTCACGTTTGTTCAATAGCAGAACAACTGATTAAAACAAATAGGTTTTTCCACTTTTATTATACTTTAAAAATCATTTAATTTCTCAATTATAGCACTTGTTTGTTAAAATCGTTGATTATACTGAATTTTAATCTATTTGTTCATTTATTTTGTCCATTAGGACTCTGTACAACATTTACCAACCAAAATATCAGATCTCCTTCTTGTTAAAAGCCTAGCATAAGTTATGTAGCACTGAGGTTAGCTGCAGGTTGGGTGGAGGTTAGCTGGAGGTTGGGTGGAGGTTACATGCGTCACTGGGGACCCCCCCCGCCCCCCGACAGGCGGCGCTCAGGCGGTGGTGGCGCCATCCTTCCTGCCAATCTGACAGTACAGCATCATGGAGAAGACCATCCCAAAAATCTGCAGAGGGGAATACGAGTAAGTTCATCTAGAAGTGAAAACCCTTCCGGTAAAACTGCAGATTAAGCTCCGTGTGTGGAGAAGATGTAGAAAATAACGTGGATTCCTCTCGTTTGGAGGCCTGACTTTGTGGTTCTACGCTAAAGATGATGACTCAGCAGCCTTTTACCATCTCAAAAACAGCCAGAATCAGAGGAATAGTGTCTAAACCAGACCCAGAAAGACTCATCCATGCTACTACTGTCACAGCTGCTCACTGGGCTCTGATCCAGCTGTGATCCAGCTGCAGAACACCCAGAACCAGCTGCTCCAGTTCTGACCAGAACCAGGAAGTAGGACCACATCAGTCCAGCTCTCAGGTCTCTGCTCCGGCCTCCTGTCTCTCAGAGAACAGACTCTAAAACAGCTCTGCTGGTGAACAAGTCTCTTCATGGACATGCAGATGGACCAGCTGGACTCTGAGAACCAGGTTCTGGTCTCCTGATGGGGCCCAGAGTCAGAACTAAACCA
>CAJRST010011113.1:787760-820696 GCA_907169785.1 Menidia menidia | reverse complement strand
CAGGTTCTGGTCTCCTGATGGGGCCCAGAGTCAGAACTAAACCAGGTGGAGCTTCATTTCAGCTCCAGGCTCCTAAAATCTGGATCAGTCTTCCTGAATATGTGAGACAGAACTCAGCTCTGAATGTTTAAATCCAAATGAAAACGCTTCTGGAAACTGAATCTATTTTATCTGCACCCTTCACTTTTCATCTGACTAATTTTTAATATTTTTCTTTTCTTGTTTTTCTGCTTTTAAATTCTCTGTGAAGCACTTTGAATTGTCTTGTACACAAAATGTGCTGTAAAATAAACCTGCCTTGCCTATTCAGTTTGGTTGATTGTTGATGATTTCTGTGATAAATGAATACATTCTCATTTGTGCTGAGAAGAAACTAGCATTTCAGCAAGTGTTTCTCAAACTGTGTGTACTGATGTAAACCTTTAAAGCCCATCAATCTGTTCAGAGTGGAGGCTGCTTTTCTGAGAGGAAACTCCTCCTTAAGGTGTTAGAATTTGGCTATAATTACTCACTTTAGCATTGCACTTTTGCATCACATGATCTATGTAAATTACTGATGGTTTTCTTTTCTTTTACACCTATATTCTGTGTTGAAGTCTTTGGCTGTGTCCACAGACTCTCCTTTCTCTCTTTTTCTCTCTCTGTTGCATTAGATCCACCTTTAGATCAACACAAACACCATTTGTTACCACATTCCTGTCATCTGCATGAATTAGGACCTGGCCTGTTCATGCCCAGGCCAATAGCCAACTAGCCCCGGAGATAATGCCCATCACACCCAGATCTCAGGGCTCTTTGCCCACTGAGACCCAGAAAGAGGTTTTAGTCTGTCAGAGCCCAGTTGATACACTTAACTGTGTCCAATAAATGTCATTTTTTATACTTTTGATCCACTCTGGCTTATTCTCAGGTTTGCGACTAAAGAATCGGGCTGACAAAGGTCAGCGGACGGCTGTGTGTGTGTGTGTGTGCTGACCAGCAGGATGGCGATGGCGAAGGCGATCCCCAGCACCACCTCCAGGTTGTCCTCCATCAGGGTGATGATCTGCTTGATGCAGGGCTGCGGGGAGACAGAGTTTTGGTCACAGCCCCGTCCCGGTCAGCAGAACACCGATGTCCGCCCCCCCCCGGGGGCCTCCCGTCTAACTCACCGTCTCGTTGTACGTGGACTGGCACGTCACGGTTTCCGTGGCGTTGCAGCGGCAGGAGTCGGGGATCTTGTCCCAGTCACTTTTTCCATTCACCAGGCCACAGCACTTGAGCTGGAAGGAGAACACGACTGCTACTGACACTTAGAAGCCCTTAGAAGAGTTCCCTCTGTCCCAAGTACAAATTTACATTTAAATCTGTTTTTTTTCTTTTACAAAAAGCTTTTACTCTGCACCAGAGCCAGATATTTTCTTTGTACAACAAAAAGAATTAAAAAACCAAGAAATAGCTGGCTAAATATCATCTTCATCCAGCGTTAAATACAGTTTAATATTGAATTCCTTCATGAATTTAAAGACAGATTTTGTAAGTCTGTAGTGTGAAAGATTCATTCTTATTGTGCCGTGTCATCATTTTACATATTACAGTTACAGTTAAACACAAGCTGTCATTTGATATGGTTTTAGGTTTATTTTCTTAGTTCATTTTGGTCGTTTTTTAGACTTTAAATGAACTGGAGATATTAGTTCTTTTTTCATTTCAGATTTCAGATCGGTGTTCAGTCATTCGGATTGTATTTGGAGGAAAACGTGTCCATCTGCCGGTTACCTGGACCTGCAGTTTCTCCAGGTCGTCCTTCACATTCTGAGGCTGTTTGGAGAGCGGGGTGAACTTTTCCAGACGCTCCTTCATCCAGTCCTTCACCTACAACGGGACGAGCACACAGCAGGAAGTCCGATCAGACCTTCATCCATTACTGCAGATATAAAATGAGGATATTTTTGCTTGTTTTGGTCCTCCACTGGCTCCTCTGCGGTACCTTCTGCTCCTCCACAGCCCCCAGGATGCCGGCTGCCAGCAGGAGGATGAAGATGATCAGGAGGCTGATGAAGAACTGAGGGAGAACAATCAACAATCTTCTGTCAGACAGAACCTCCTCAATTATTTCATAGTCTTTCCATTTTAAAGCAAAAATCCACGTTTTTTTCATCCCTTTGGGTTAAACTAATCAAATAAACACATTTCCTCCTGTCCCTCACAGCCCTGTCCACCATTTTTACACCTGCTTTTTCAATTTATTAATAAAAAAAAAGGGACGATACAAACGCATCTCTTTAAAATACTGGTTAAGGGTGGGGAGAAATGTTTTTTCTTATTCCCCCACGCTAACTTCACCATTGGGAAGGGATTAAATCAGCTCACGATCAGCAGCAGGCAGCGGTTCTCCCTGATGGCGCCGCAGCAGCCCAGGAAGCCCAGCAGCATGATGATGGCGCCGATGGCGATCATCAGGTCGATGCCCGGCAGGGCCTCATTGGTCAGCTGTGGACGGAGAGAAGCAGTGGACAGACATGTGGTCACTTCCTGTGGAGGGGACGAGTTCAGAGGCTGGGTTCGGGTCGTTTTCATCTGGACGCCGTAATGTGGGCTGAGGTTTTCTTTATTTCTCAGGAGCTATGGGTCGTAGGAGGGGGGGGGGGAGCGGCCTCATACCTCGTTTCCTTCGTTGCTCACTTTCAGGTAGATGGACACACCCAGGATGATGCAGCCACTGATCTGGAGACAGAAAAAAAAAAAGACCACCGTAAAACTGACGAAGATGTGGAATGTGGCGTCCTCTAGTGGTGAGACCAAAGGGTTCACAGCTCAGTCCGGTTCTTTTCAGAGAACCAAACCTGCCGGACAGTTATAAGCAGGCATCACGTTTTCTGTGAGGATGAAGGGTTAGAATGCTCATTTATTAACGGGTTAAAAAGCAAAAGCAAAGCCCCAACATTTGGGCAAAGCTTTCTCAGTACAATGTTTGTTCATTTATTTATAACTGCAATAATATCCAGGAGCACGTTTAAGAGTTTAACTAAAATGGAGACACTGGGGGGTGAGATGGAAACAGTCCAAGACGAAAGGTTTGGTCTCTGGAAGCAACATTAAAGCAGTTAGTGCACCTTGAAACTGCTTTTAGCTGCATATTTCTGCTCTAAAACTTTGGATTCCAGCCCGAAATCAGAGTCGGTTGCCTTTTAAATCGTTTCCATTTCTCAGTTCGGCCTCTGATGTGGTTTTTGTGGCTCCACTGTGCTGTAACTAATGTGCCTGCAGGGGGCGCCAAAGGGCTAACTGAAATCTGACAACTTCTCAGAAGTCCCTTTAAAAGCCAGGTTTCTGAGAACAGAATAAGACCCGGTTTACTTTAGGAGAGAAGGGTGGTGGCTCAGTGACTGAACGTGTGAACGGAGAATGAGAAATTCTGCTGATCCTTGTTACAGTCATTTACTCCATCATCTACGTTTACCCCAAACTTCTGCTCATCCCTCACTATGTCGTGAAGTCTAAAGACCAAAAGCATGTTAAAAGACAGTAAGTGAAGCCAGGAAGCCTCCGATCACCTGCATCCTGGAGCAGGATGAAGCAGATATGGGAAATGGAACCTGACTTTTCAGGTTTTATATTGTCTTTTCAGAGTCTAAGAATCGGGAAAACAGAGGAGAAAAACAAGAGGAAAGAAAATGGCTACACAACAAAAGTAAGAGTCTCCTAATTGGCAAGTCTTTGTGGAAAATCATCAATGAAACTTGGGCGTTTTGGAGGGGGAAACCCAAAAGCCCACCAGGCCTCTGGTCCTGGACCAGGCCTCTGGTCCTGGTCCTGGTCTAGGCCTCTGGTCCTGGTCTAGGCCTCTGGTCCTGGTCTAGTTCCCCCTGAGGCGGGGGTCCAGCTGCTGGGGGCGGGGCTCCGGCCGATGAAGGACATGCAATATTCAGCACTCACACAATTAGCCGGCAGAAACAAGCTGCCGGGAGAAATTACCCGTCATCAATTTTTCATGCTTAGAGCAAAGAGAGAAGACAGAGCCGGAAAACCCCGAGCAGACATCTGCGTTCCCGTGGAGACGGAGAAAGACCAGAAAAACAACTAAAACGAACATCCTTAAGACCAGAGCTAGAGTTTAGATTTATTTTGTCCTCCACGCTGTGGCTATTATTTTTAGTCCTGTGTCCTAAACCCTTATCTCAACTATACAGATCACTGGTCATGTCCAAGTCCACTACAAAATAACTTTATTAATTCAGGCTTAAAGCAAATACAGTCAGATCCTTGTTTTTGGAGCATTTGCCTTTTTTTTTTCTTTTTTTAAGTATGCAGTCAACAATAAAACTAAATAACCAGCTAAAAATCCATTTGATTGGTTTATCTATTTAGAGGAATCATGTATTTTCCCGCGCGCAGCCAAACGTGAGTCTATTTAGATATCTGGGTTTTTTCAGCATACAAAAAGTATCAATGCGAGGATGAATTTGAATTTAGAGGCATTGACAGAACAAACAACTCCCTCCGTTTTAAACTCTGTCCATGTGCGCCAATTGTAGAGAAGATATTTTAAACGATAGATAGACGGTGAGGGTACATGAAGTTTCTAAGAGGCTGATTGATGGCACTTCTATCTCTGAATGAACGGAAACAAATGTGAGGACATGATCCAGAGTAGCAGCAAAGCACGCCCACACATCAGCGCCACACCCTGAGCACACACACACACACACACACACACAAACCTGATGTGCTGCCATTCAAATAGTCCTCTGTGGTTTTTCATACAGAGACGCAGATTTAAACAAGTATTGACCATCAAACATCTTCTGTGCCGACAGAACAAAACCAAAACTTTGATTAGAAAGGATCAAATCAAACTAGTAGCAGACGTCACTTTAATTTGTTTGATGCCCACCATTGTGAGCAACGTTGCAGTTTAGGAAATCCAACCTTATTTTGATTACTTTTTAAAACACAGGTTAAGTTTTAAATATAAGTCAGAGTTTCGGATTTTTGTGCTACTATAATAAATAAAGAGATAAATAAGACGCAGGAGGGGAGCTGCAGTTTTCAGGCAATTTTACACAACTTCCACCATCTTCTCTAACATTTTCATCAAAAGAAAAAAAGAAAAAAAAAACTGTAAACCCAGAGCTGCATTTCTGCCTCACAGGAGGAAAACCAGATTTGTATGACTGAGCACCAGGAGACCAGTAACTCCGGCCATCTTTGCTAATTACAGCACAGATGGAGCAGCTGGACAGTTTCAGTGTAGAGAAGCTACAGTTTAGTTTATAGATCAGGAAAGCTAACAACCAAGTCTGACCTCATGGGGAATCATCCGGATAGGAGGGGTGAATCTAATAAATGAAGCTTCATCCTCTCAGCAGAGATAAACCAACACAGAACCAAAGTCTCCTGCTACCAAGCTTTGAGAAATGGTTTCGTGTATATCCCAGTTTGTTTTTCTACCTGAAGTAATAATCTGTATATACATAGGACGGGTAAGTCCATGGAGGTTTCCATGTCGTTCCGCCATTTTGAAAAACTATAACCGCAGAGTGGGACATAAAGCACTAGTCTCCCCGTCTAGCTTTATTTATTTATTTATTTATTTATTTCATCAGGACAGTGCACATTAATGAACAATCTCATACAGATTGTAAATGAACCAGATTATAGCATAGTTGCTAATTTACATCTGTCATCCTGAGGCAGGAAGACCAAACAACACAAAATACAAAATCATTCCAAACACACGTTAAGACAATGACATTACAAAATTAAAATGAATTCAATTTTATTTATATAGCGCCACATCACAACAACAGTTGTTTCACAGCTTTCCAAACAGAGCAGGTCAGACCCTACTCTGAAGTTAATTACAGAAACCCAGCAATTCCCACCATGAGCAAGCACTAGGCGACACAGGCAAGGAAAAACTTCCTTTTAACAGGCAAAAACCTCGAGCAGAACCATGGGAAATCTGGGTTCTGGGATGGGGCCACCATCCACAGAAACATCCCGTTTCCGACACTTTCCCAGACATTTTGGTGCCAGTTAAGTCAATTAAACCATTTAATTCAAATCTTACCACCCTGAAGTATTAATAAGTAGGACTAATTAATCTAATCCTCTTTTTCAAGCCATGGATTCAAGAGTCAAGCAACTCTTTAAAAAATGTTTGATTTAAAGTTTTAAATGCAACAAAAAGGGACTTTGCATATGTCATTTAATCCAGTCTTAGTTTACTATACAAATGTTTCAATGAGATAAGGTTAAATGTTATTTTCCAGTAGTTTAGGAATAAGAAATATTTTAAAAAGGTGGAATATGGAGTCTTCACTGGGCTGAATTACGTTAAGAATACCTGCAAATGTTGTTACAATTAGAAATGATTCACTTGGATGCGGGATTAAACAGTCAAATTCCTGTGTGGCTCCTGTGCTAAAATCATGTCTCCAGTACCAAAAATACAACCAGATATCCACCCAGTGAGCCAATACAAGACAAAACTTTTTTTAAAAATCTAAATTTTTGTTATCAATCCTCATGGGGTTTGTCGTTAGGGGTAAAAAAAACAAAGACAAACTGGAAACCGGTCTATTTCTGGATGCCCGTACCATGCTGCTGCTCCACCCGTTTATCAGCGAAACACAAAGGGCCATACAAAGAGTTGTTTTCTTTAAAGGCAGCTCCAGAGGCTCTGCCCAAACGCAGAGAGAAAAGCCTCTTCTCAGAGTGGCATTAGTACCCAGACCCGATCCCCGGGGGGGGAAACCTGCAGGGCAGCATTCTGATGGCAGGTCTGGAAACACGCCCACGCCCAATCCAAACGTGTCGGGCACTTCCACACACACGAGCAGGTGCATTTACTGACCACTGACACTGCCCAGAGACTGCCCCCCACGCTGGAAATGCCACAAACCGGAGCCCGAATCAAAGAGGATCATGAACACTTAAAAGTTAACTAATAAAAGTTGACTCTTAAACTCATTTCTCCTCATCGTGGGAGTTATTTGGTTTACATTACAAATGGATCTGATTAAGCCTCAGTAGTCAAGATTAAAGATCATTATAGTGATGCCAATAGAAATCCTATTGGCCTTGGACTGAAATTCAGGATGATTTAGGAAGGCTTTGTTTTGCTTTTAATCTGGATTAAATGTGATTAACATTAAAGATGTGCTATTTTGTTGATGTGGTTGTTAGAATTTGGCCATAATTACTCACTTTAGTATTGTAGGCCATAACATAATCTGTGTAAATTACTGATTGTCTTATTCCTTTTAGAGCTATACTTTTGTGTTAAATTCTCTGGCTGTAACCACAGACTCTTTTACATCGTTACATTAGACACACGTCATTAAGTCAACACACACACACACACAAACTTTGTTACCACATTCCAAGGTTACCTGCATTAATTAGGACCTGGCCTGTTCACGTCAGAGTTATGGGGTTAGTAAATAACTGGCAAATAAGCACTCAGTCGTGTCCAGTCCTTTTGAATAGGGGGGGTGGGGTATAAAAATGTCATTTTTATACTCTTGATCTCCTCTGGTTATTCTCAGGTTTCCAACTAAAGAATCGGGCGGACATGGTCATTAGTGTCATGGCCTGTTTGGTATGATTGGAAAAGGTTTGCCAGGACTCCAGGACTCCAGGGTCCAGTTCAGGGGCTCGTCACAGGTGTGGGTTTTTCCGCCTCTGGGCAGAGGTAAAGGTGGTTGGTCTGGAGCTGCTCAGCTCTGACTCACAGGCAGAAATAACACCATACCAGGAGCGGTTGTGAAATGCAAAACCTCCGTTTCTGGATTCATGAAACCATAGAGAAGACAAAGCAGAGTACAGAAATCCTGGGTGACGATGGTGGAGTTGATAAGCATCGGGGCGAGTCCGGGCCTGGATAAACCTCAGTGTCCCAATATCAGGAGTTTCACCACACGGAAATTATTCAAATGAGGGCTCCGGAGTCAAATCTCCACCCACAAAGAAGCAGGAAAGCCAAACTCAGACTGAAACAGCCACAACTTCTGGCTCTCTGTGTCCCTTCTGTTAGAATTTGATTGAACAAATTCTATGTGTTATTTTTGAGGTCTTACAGTTAAAAATCATCTACCATATTCATCTCGTTTTGAAAAGACTCCAGACTGAGGATTTGTGTTTGAAACGGACTTAGGGTTGTCAAAAGTATCGATACTCCAAAAAGTATTGATACTAAAACATATCCGGATACAATACTTATATTCAAAAGTATGATTTTTTTTTTACAAAGCCTGCTTAATATTGTGCACAGCATACAACTTCAAAATATTGTTCTTATCGTTTATTGTATCCATTTATTAATTTTTTTGTATTTCATTTATAAATTTTAAAAAAATTCTGTTGCAATTTTGTGGCCTTTGTTTTTATCCTTGTGGTATTGAAAATGGTATAGAGTATTTTCCCGGGTATCGGTATCGAGTTAAACATTTTAGTGTTGTGACAACCCTATCTGGTAGGTTTTTTTTCCGGGTCGTGTTGGTGTCAACAGCACCAGCGGCTGACTCAGCCTCGGGGCTCACCCACAACTCTGTCATTCAGTTGTTCGTCCCCCCCCCCGGCCTTCTGTAATCTGACACCAGAGTTTTAAAGAAGGATGAGGAACAAGTTCCATCCGTTAACGCCAGAAACTGGGACAAAGCTAAATGATATCAATACTTCTGCATATGGAAACATTTCCGTTGCTGATAAGATAAGGAAAAATAACGTCCCAGAGCTCCCTGTTTGGACCACCTGTACGCACAGTAAAAGGACAGAAGACTTAAGAGGGAAATGGCATGAGTTGTGGTCCAATCAGGAGACAGCAGCTCTGGAGCACACAGACTCTGAGGGCTCATTTCCTCCCAGTTAGTTCCACAGATCTCATTACAGATGGAACCATCACTGTGGGCCTGAAAGCCACGGCGGCGCCACAAAAACACGCAGCAAACAGGACTTACAGTAAATAAGGAGCCCCCCTCCCCCCCTCCGTCCAGCCAGGCCCATCAGGACGTAAACACATCACACCACCGAGAGCTCCGAACCGCTTTAACATCGATTCCACATCGACTCAGAGACCAAAAACAACCCCAGCGGCAACAGGAGCTCCATTTAAAAAAGGTGGAGAGAATATTTCCGGCTCACTGACAGACAACAGGTCAGATGTGAAGAAATTGTTGCTTAGATAGAAGCAGGCAACAGAAAATAAGCAGTATGATGGGTGACTGAGTCAGAACCCCGATTCCACCAACACGGAGGGGGGAGAAGCTCTGGACTCACGTCCACATGGTTCAGGGGAAAGAGGTGGACTCATTGTAAGGTCTGTGGCCATTAAACACCAGATAAACTAAAAAAAAAAAACTCTAAACACAGAACCAGAGAAGCACATTTCAGCTGCCCATTTGAGCTGTAAAGTACACAAACTGTCAAAATAACAGCGGTTTCATGGAATTATCCTCATGGAAGCCTTCAAATGCTGCAGGAATCTGTGTCATATACACACACACACACCAACAACAAACAGGATCTGAGTCCTACACAAAAGATGGAAGTCAACACTTGTGTTACATTTTGACGGGAAGAAACGGAAACAGAAGCAGGGATCCTAAACGAGTGGGTGGATTCTGACGCTCCACTTCGGAGCACTTCAGAGGGCGCCGTCATTTCTAAAAACGCTGAACGGCTCCTTTCTTTCGGATGCGGCGCACACACATCTGAGCCGGTTTGGCTGCTGGAGTGTGAGACCATTGGAGGGCCGGGGCCACTGGAACAGGCTCTCCAGGTTGGGGGAGTGGGTTCCTTTGTTGCAGAAACCCACAGAACTGGTTTGAGCTCAGGGCCTGGCTCCTGAACAAACCTAAAAGTGGATGCCGGGTGTCTGATCCCCAAAAGCAGCTTCCTGGAGACGCGTGGATCTCTCATTTTACAGCCCACAGAGTCTAACAGCATCATACATGCAAATATAAAACAAGAACAGTAAACCCTGTTCCTGTATCGCCCTTGAACAAAACCCATTTAGCTTTAACTTCATTACAGATTAACCAACACGGAGCATTTAGCTTGAATGGGTTACTCCCAGAAGAGGAACTGAGGAAAAGCAAGCAGGTGACCCAGCTTAAACTAGATGAATGAGGCACAGAGTGGAGACCAGCGTGGGGGTGTTAGCTTAGAATCTGAACCTCTGGGAGCTAAGTCATGCGGTGGAGGAGGTGAGGCCGGGCGGCCACGCCCTGAAACCGAGCACGCGTTTGTTTGTTTGTGAGGGGTGAGGCATCAACGGGGGAGAGCCGGCTAAACCTGTTCTACACACTTCACAGCACAGGAAAAACTGAAATCCTGCCTAAAACTGACCCCCGCATCCCCAAAGGGAACCCAGAACCTTGTTCCAGAGCACCTGAACAGGAATCAGAAGAGAGCTTTTAAAGTCCAGACTCACCCAGAACAGCAGGTTGAAGAGGAAGAGCAGGTATTTGACACATTTGTTGACAGCCATGGCTCTTTCTTGCGTCGGGCTCTCACTGGGCAGCAGCTGCTTACAGACCGGAGGCAGAGGCAGAGAAAGAGTAGCTCAGCCCTCTTCACCTGTTTCACCTCCCTCCTCTGATGAGACCTCCCTCCCTGTCCCGCCTCCACACGCCCTCCCATTTTCCAAAAAGGCCTCTCTCGTGTCAGAGGAAATCCTTCCTGTGCCAAAGGGTCGGTGACACCAAACGACTGAAAAGATGTCCAAATTATTGCTGGGAGTTTAGGAGAAGGCTGGAAACAGATGCCGGAAAAGGAGAGCAATCCACCATAAGAGCATCAGCTTCTCTTCTTCTCTGTTTGAAACTCAGCAAAGAGTCAAAGCACGGTTTTTCCAAGTGGTGGAATCAGTTGAAACTCAAATCCACTCGTGTAAGTCCGCAAAACAGCCTTTGATTAAAGCCCTTTGTGGTCTGTGTGTGTTCTTCCTGCTCCACTCAGACCGTGTGGTGGTGTGCACCTCCCTCTATCTTCCCACCTCCCCACTTTAGCTCTGCAACCAGCAACCAGACCCTGACCACAAGCAGAATGACCAGAATGAGGGTCATCTGGTTTAGGGAGCGCTCTACAGAAAATGCCCGATTTAAATCGATATAGAGGCTTTATCAGGAAAGGGTTTTGGAACACTTTTAATGCTTGAACGCTGCATCTGAAAGGAAATGAGGAGCGGAATTAGCTCTTGCCTCTCATAAAAGATGATCTACAGCTTACTCAAGAAGATTTAAAAAGAGGCACCACAGATCCGGTCAATTCGAACTGCTCTAATCATATTTTACTCACTTAGTGCATTTTCTAAATAATGACTTTTTGCCAGCCAACAAATTGGGCTTTGGTGAAACTGTTCTTTCTAAACCAGTGCACATAAACACGTTTAAACTAGGGCTCACTTATCCTCCCGTTTCTTTTTGGATGCTGTTGTTCTTAGTTCTTGTGGATAAAAAAAGACGGTAGAATCCACTGTGCCATAAACAACATTGTTGAGAAGAACTCAGCTCCTCTTTTAAAAGTCCTCCAGACGCAGAAAACTGCATCTGGGACTATCACCTCCTCCATAAATTACAAAATGGACAAACATCTTAAAGTGAAGATGAATTTGAAACTTTTCTATGCACAAAATTCCAGTCAGTAAAGGTTGAACTTTGCCGCCACCTGTTGGTGGCTTTGCTGAACTACAACCAGCAGAACTCTGGCCACTTCCACTGCTCCCTCCCCCTTTTTATTTTATTGTCTCGGTCATAAAGTCGACAAAGAAGTTCAGCCCTGTGGAATAAGCTCGGAGGACTTAAACTTGGACTTCACTATTTTATCCTCATTTGATCCTGGTAAGTCGGAACATTTCCACTGTCCTGTCTCGTCCTTAAACAAGCAAAACCATCCCAAACTTTCTAAACTCAACTGGCTGACATTTCAAATGAAAGCTTCTGCGTTTGTGTTATCAGCTTTAGGTTTTATCACACTGACGTCAGGAGGTTTTTGATGAACTCTGTGTCCACCATTCATCACAGCATGTCGGTCAAACTCCATCAAGAGCAAAAAGGGCTCCATCCCTTGATCATCTCTAAGTTTCATTCAAATCTGCTTCGTGCAATTTGATTCAACAAATATTTGGTACCACAGGTAATAGAGAGTAGTTGAAAGATGTTAAGTCATTGAGATCTTCTAGTTTGATCACATTGTCCATTGATGACAATGTGATCAAAGGGGCCCCGCTTTGGTCCCCTATGATAAAAAAAACTATGACTATTTGCTTTGCTGGAATGCCAAAAACTTCAAGTTCAAACCTGTCCAGTGCAGTACAAGTGTGTACTTTAAAGGCAGCTTCTTGGATAGAAATAGTTGTCATTCCCATTAGGATAAACTGACGGATGTTTTGGACCCGGCTGCGTTCGGAGCTGTTTCTGTCTTCAGTTTCTGTGGGCAAATTCTTTTTTCTTTCTCCTGGAGTCAGTCGTTAGTGCACGCAGATGTCCAGTTTTACCTTCCCATCCTTTGGTTTTATACACTCTACACTCATGCCAGAGCTTCCTCTTCCTCCCACTGCTCTACAGAAGTAAGAGCCCAGGTTTTGTCCCACGTTTCGGGTTACAGGAAGTGTCTTCCTCAGGCTCTCTAGAGCGTCCTGGCTCTGCTCCAGTTCTCCTTCATTTTTGTTCCCCTTTTGTCAGAAGGCGCTACTCCTCTGGACAGACTGAACCGGTAAGACGTCATCAGTTGGGAGTTACTCCAGCTTTAACCCAACTTCTGAACGGCAGCTCTAAAAACTGAGTTATTCTCAGGGCACGTGGGATTTTTAGAATGCGTGGAAAGATCCAGCATGGTTGAACTAGTCTCAGAATTGCTTTAGGCTTTTTGGAGTGTTTGCAGTCTGAAAAAACCTAAAGCAGTTGAGGTTTTTTAGAGTTTGTTTGCAGTTTTGTTGCTTATGTTAGCACTACATTCAATTTTCTGCATAGTTTGTTTAGAGACTCTATGTGTATCAGCTACAAAAAAAAATCAGACACAAAGAAAAACTCATCAGAGGATCTTTTTTTTCCATCCGATTTCTCTGAGTCCAGCTCTTTATCGGCAGCTGGACTGGTGGAATCAGTAAACATCTACATGTTTACTGAAGCAGAAGTAATTGTGAGAGGGATAGAAAATATTCTTTAACTCAGCAACATGAATAATCTCTGCATGTTCTGGCGTAGCCATCGATCCTCGGCCTGAGCTATATTTAAAAAGTGCTACTTTGCTTCATCCAGACTCAATGTGTGCAGCAGCTTTGGTTCAAACTGCAGATTTCTGGTTTGAAACGATGGTTATTGGGCTCTGATTGCAGGATGTGACAACACAATCTTAATTTGTGTCAAAACCTTTTTTAGAGAAGCTATAATTATATTTTATGGTCAGCGTGTTCTGTAAATAAAGCTAGAAGCTAATGAAGCTAGAATTTCCCTTCCTGTTTACTCATGGTGAAGTAAAAAAAGGAAGAAAACTGTGGTCCACAATGGGTCTTGATTGAAATGAAGTCAAACATTCAGGACATCTGTGAGTCCCGAGAGCTAGGTCTCCAAGAGCTAGGTCTCCAAGAACTAGGTCTCAGACTCTATGGCCCCTCAGTTAGCAGGTTAGAGGTAGAACAAAAGGTGAGCTATAGCTGGAGCTGGATCATCAACAGGACAAGGATCCAAACACAGCAGCAGAAGTCTGAAAAAGACCAGAATCAAGTGGCTGAACAGTCCATCAGAGTCCGGAGTTCAGGCTGCTCGTCTTTTTAATCCGTGTTTGCACAAGTTCACTTCATTTTAGGACCTGGTTACTGTTTCATATATGTAGGGTGTTATCACTTTCTTTTTCTATGACTGTGGCAAAATGTGCATTTTGAAAAATCAAAGCAGGAACATGGATTTTTCAAACTGACTTTGTCATCGTTACTCAAAACCATTTCATTCTCACTGTTTTAGGATCCACAGTGGCAGGATGACAACTTCTCGGGAGGTTCTCCTGAAGGTTTTGGAGAGCTTGACGACTGAGGACTTCAAGCGTTTCAAGTGGTTCCTGAAATTGAGCGAACCAGAAGACAGTTCCTCCCCCATCCCGGAGGCCCGGCTGGAGAGGGCTGACCGGCTGGACACGGTGGACCTTATGGTGCAAACGTACGGCTGGCCCGGGGCTGGACGGAAAAGCGCCAGGATTCTGGAGAAAATCCCCCGGAATGACCTGGTGCTGGAACTGAGAGGTGAGTTATGAGAGCGTAAAACTGTGAGTCACGTTTCTTAGTAACAGTAACAGACTGAGTATTGAAAGAGGAATTCATAAAAAGTCTATTTCTGTAAAACTGACCAATTCCTTTCTCCTCTGCTTTGATTTAGACCTCGAGAACCCCGATTCTGATTCTATCAAAGGGGAATCTAGCACAAAGAAGGCCAGAGTAGTGCGGCTAAAGGCTGACATCCAGTTGATGATACAGGAGAGACAGAAGATGATTGGTCAAATTCACCGCTCAGCAGAAATCAGCCGGATATCCTCGGCCCGGCAGACCGCAGACACTGTGCAGGTGTTCACGGATCTGAAGAGGTCAGTGGAGTCCAGTCTGGCCCGCGTGGTCCAGCAGATTGAGTTAAAGCAGAGAACCACCCAGAAGCAGGCCGAAGCCATCATCCAGAAGCTGGAGCTGGACATCTCCCAGCTGAGCCGCAGAGCAGCGGAGCTGGAGGCCTTTCCCCACCCGGAGGATCCCCTCAGCCCCCCCCTGCACCCCCCAAAAGAGGAGGGGCTTCCCCAGCCGTCCTACGGAACCATTGTGATGAGCACGGTCAAGGAGCTGAGGGACAAACTCAACGCGGAGCTGGACACGTTCCTCCGTAGGTCCAAGCTGATCCGGGTCCGGCAGTTTGCGGGGGAGGTGACCCTGGACCCGGACACGGCCCACCCCAGCCTGGTCCTGTCTGAGGACGGGAGGCAGGTCCACTGCGGCCGGGAGCAG
Organism: Menidia menidia; assembly: GCA_907169785.1. Classification (NCBI taxonomy): domain Eukaryota; kingdom Metazoa; phylum Chordata; class Actinopteri; order Atheriniformes; family Atherinopsidae; genus Menidia; species Menidia menidia. Next base: position 805,725 of record CAJRST010011113.1, on the reverse strand, counting down.
AGAAACCTGCCCGACGGCCCCGGACGCTTCAGCTCTGCGGCCAACGTCCTGGGTCAGCAGGAGATCTCCACAGGGAGGCTCTACTTCCAGGTCCGGGTCGGAGGGAAGAGCGCCTGGGATGTGGGCGTGGTCAAGGAGTCGATTGGCCGGAAGGGGTCGATCACAGCACACCCCAGATGCGGATACTGGACCATCGGGCTGAGAGACGGGCGGGATTACAAAGCCTCCGGAGTCCACCTCCCAGTGGGAGCCCCGCCGGACAGAGTGGGGGTGTTTGTGGAGTATGAAAAGGGCTCTGTCTCCTTTTATAACGTGGATTCCTCAGAGCTTATTCATTCTTTCACTAATTGCTCCTTTTCCGAGAAGCTCTACCCCTTTTTCAGTCCCGGCACCCATCGGAACGGTCAGAACTCAGCCCCTTTGGTCATCTCTCCGGTCAGCAACACCGATTAGATTTGATCCATGTCTGCCGCCTTTCCTCAAACATAAGTCACAGACTAACAGGTTCACAAATCCACACTGTAAGTGCTGAGGGAAAGAACTGGTTGTAATCCTGTTTTATCCAGTAGATGGCGCCATCTCCTGTTTGATTAAAAAAAGAGTCAGGATAAAGAGTTTTGATAAGAATTTTATTTCTTTTAAAAAACCAATTGAAAAGCATTGGACACGTTAAAAATAAAATGGTCTTGATCCTAATGAATTAACATTACGTCCATGATTCTTAGTAATCTTTTCACAAATTTTTATCATTAAAGCATAATTATAAATGACACCACATGCTTGAGAGTACTGCGAAGCACAAATAAAAGCACAACAACAGTTCCAGGATGCCAGAGCTACTGTAACTCCGGCTTAATTCCATTCCTTTCTTTCCTTCCTGTATTTTTCCAAACAGTGATTATTGCCTGGAAAAGGCCCTGCTCCAAAATGAGCCGTGAGGATTGGGAAACAGACTTGTTGTAGAAGATATAGGAGGGCAAAAGAGAATTACCCCACTCCCCACAACCGTACAGGCTGTGGGGAGTCGAGGGAAAGCACCAGGAGCCGACAGGGGAAAGAAGACTCCCACTCATGGTTTGGGAATGAGGAAGTACAGGAAATCGTTTGAGAGAAGTGGTTAGCAGAGAGATGAAGAAATCAGATTAGAGTAGAGTAGAAAGACAGGGGCGGTCAATCCAAAGGAAACCGCCCTTAGCTAGCTTCATGTGAGGCTGGACACGGCACGAGACGGGAAGGACTCGGCTGGGCTGGAGAGGATGTGCAGCGGTCAGTCAGTCCAAATCATGCTGTTAGCTCTCCGTTTTGACAGTCAGATATACTCATCACATGGTTTGTTTATGTATCAAACTAAGAAAGAAAAACTTTGATGAAAACACACCTTATCTTCCCCCTTCCTCCCCAAATGTGTCCTCGATGTTGTGATTTGACTGTGTGTGCGCTTAGGTGTAATCATGGTCAGGTCCCCTGTAGGGGGAGTGACCACTGGGCCTTTTTTTTTTACCCGTCCCAGAATAAAAAAGGGGGGGCTTCTGGACCCACAGTCTTCCCAGACCTGTGTGTCTTGGGTCTGTTTCTGTCGGATCTCTGAAATCCAAATTTCCTGAAAGAGCAATTCCAAGGGATAACTAAATGTGAGCCTAAAGTCTAAAGTCTGAGCGTGGGGAGAGACACTACTGCTTTTTAAAAGCGTACACACAGAGGTACACAGACAGGAGGGCTTCTCTTTCTCTTTCTCTTTCCACTCCACCCATTATCACTCGGTGCTAGGCACCAAAGCGGAAGCAGCGGCCGCTCTGATTGGCCGCTGGGGAGGCTCCACCTCGGGGCCGCGGGTCAGAGACTGGCCCCCTCTTCCTCTGCAGCGTGGCCCTTATCTGACGGGGTTCAGGCCTACTGCAGCTCGCTCGTAGTTTGGGGAAAAACAGTCCCTGTAACAGGGTCCTTCCACCCCAACGCCAGCTTTTGCCTTTGGGAGCACACGTGCACTCCCTGTGCACTTTGCAGGGCTCATTTTTTTGAGCAGAAGAAGAGAATGCTGAACAGGAAATAGCCCCTGAGTCCAGAGAAGACCGTTAACCAGGTCTCCGACACCGAGGACCTCATCTGGATCTGGCATTTGTAGCCAAACAGAATCTTCTTTACACATTCTCCATGTTTTGGATTCGAGCGGGTGAGTTTTTTCTGAACTATTTTTGTTTGCTCAGTCGCCCACATGCTGTTTCTGTCAGTTTTAAAAACGACTGTTTAGAGGAATTTCAGAGCAAAGAACCCAGTGAGCCGTGCTGCCTGTTTCCCCCCTGCAAACAAAACTGAAGGTTAAACGTTTCCAGCATTGATGTGGGGCCTCATGAGAGCCTTTAGAAGGCTAAAACTCGATGCTGACTCTAAATAAACTTTACTGGGACAGAATACCAGATATTTTGACCAATGGAAAGCAGTTGGTGCAAAAAATACTATTGAAATCTTAGAAAAATGAGTGAAAATCAATTAGTGCTTGTAAAAAGAATAAACAGTGAAAAATTAAAACAAAATACAAAACATACAGTAGCAAAATAACTTATTTTCTTTCTTTTTTTTTTTACATGTATTACTTTTTTTTTCATGTTGTTCAATTATTTGTTTAAATGATTTTCTCTTTTAAAGTGACATTTACTTTTATATCCATATCCCCTAACTTATATCTTTAACCTCAGATTGCTTCAATATCAGTTTCAGTTTGAAAAAATCTCATGAAAGTCATAAAAGTATTTTTTATTGGATTTTTTCTTCCCTTTGAACAACGTGGAATGTTTTATCTACATCATATAAGGTTAAAAATTAAGTCACTATAATTCTAAAATGTTAAAACAGGAAAGGTTTCACATCTCCTTGTGGATCGAAGACATTGTTCTCTGCTGAACATTGTTTGTATTTTAACCAAACATTTAACTGTATATTTGTATTCAAGAAAATCAGCTTCCAGTCTAAATCACTTTCAGATGCCCCTCCCCCCATTTCTGAAGAGCAAAACATGGCTTTGGAGCTGATAAAAATGAGTTGTATTTAAGATCTGATCACTATTTTGTGGGTTCCAGATGTTTTCCGAGACTAAGAAGACAAGATGACTCATCTTTCTCGGGAGCTCTTGAACATTCTGCTGCAACTAGCACAAGTCGATTTCCACCTCTTCAAATGGCATTTGAAGCAGGACAACATCCTGGAGGGACACACTGGCATCGAACCGGCCGCCCTGGAGACGGCCGAACGCTGGCAGACTGTCGATCTCATGACCGGGAAGTACACGGGTCCAGAAGCCAAGCAGGTAGCCATGACGATCCTGAAAGAAATTGGGAGGAATGATCTGGTGGAGCGTCTGAGAAACTACCGTGAACCACAAGGTAAATCAGAGGGGGGTGGAAGTAACCTCCCCAGTTCCTGAGTGGAGGGGCTTTGGTTGCCGTGTGCTCATGCTGTGCTCTGGTTTATTCCAGGTGTGGAGATCAACAACAACTTTGGCAATGAACGGGATCATTTTGGGGGAAATCGGGACGAGCTGGAGAGAGTCCAGCAGTTTGCGGTGGATGTGACTCTGGACCCTGACACGGCACATCCTGACCTCGTCCTGTCCAGAGACGGGAAACAAGTACACGACACCGACGTGACCAAGGATCTCCCAGACAGCCCTAAGAGATTTGACAAATGTGGCAGTGTTTTAGGAAAGGAGACTTTCTCTTCTGGAATCTTTTACTACGAGGTTCTGGTCAAGGAGAAGACTTCCTGGACTGTGGGGGTGGTCAAAGAGTCCATCAACAGGAAGGGAAAGATCAACATAAGCCCTGATGATGGCTACTGGACCATATGGTTGAAAAAAAAAGTGTATGAAGCTATTTCCACCCCCTCGGTGCGCCTCCCGCTGAAGACGTGTCTTCGGAAGGTGGGAGTGTTGGTGAATTATCAGGATCGTCTGGTCTCCTTTTATAACGTGGACACTGCAGAGCATCTCTACTCTTACAGGGACTGTCGCTTCAACGGAAACATCCTCCCGTACTTCAATCCGTGTGGAGGCAGCGGTGGAAACAACTCCGCTCCCCTGGTCATTTGTCCGGTGGTGGACAAAAGGCAGAGGGCCGAGCTGCAGAGTCTCCGGGAGCTGGCGGTCGAAGTGACCCTGGACCCTGACACGGCGCACCCTGAACTCATCGTGTCCGGAGATGGCAAACAGGTCCATCACACCGACGACAAGCAGGGACTCCCCGACAACCCGGAGAGGTTTGACGAGTGTGTCAATGTCTTAGGAAGGCAAAGCTTCTTGGGAAACGTGTACTTTGAGGTTCAGGTGGAGGGGAAGACCGACTGGACGGTCGGGGTCGCCACGGAGTCGGTTTTCAGGAAGGGAGCGATCACACTGACACCTGAGAACGGTTTCTGGACCATTTCGTTAAGGAACGGGGATGAGCACGAGGCTGCAGACAAGCCCGTGGTGGCCCTGTCTCTGAGGGCCCATCCTAAGAAGGTGGGGGTGTTTGTGGACTACTGGCTGGGTCAGGTCTCCTTTTATGACGTGGATACCGCCGATCGCCTGTACTCCTTTACAGGCTGCCACTTCGCCGAGAGACTCCTGCCATTCCTTAGTCCCTGTATGAATGTCGGGGGCCTTAACTCTGCCCCCCTGGTCATAACACCTGTAAGCATGTTTGATGTTATCAATCAGAATCTCATTTGAAGACCCTGAGAGCCCACACAGTGACTCATGGAGCTAACTATTTCCAGCTAAGCAAAGCTGGCCACTTCCCAAACTGGTCATTAGAAAAGACCAGCATCATTAGCCATAGCTCAGAGTTTGTCTGTCTATCATCACCGTCCAGAGCAATAACTGATCCGATGAGCAGGTGGATGAGGTGTTCGACTTGGTCCAAACTTCAGCCAAAACAAATGTTTTTATTATGTCCTGATTCATAAAGCCTTAGAAGCGAGAGAGGGTGTACACAAAGCATTGTTTTCGCACCCTACTAGGACCGCGGGCCTCCAGGAGCCTGACTGGAAACGCAGACGTAGACTAGCTTGACTGTAGCAGAAGGTGACAGAGAACTTGTGACTATTCATTTCTGTGGTTCCACACATTCCTCTCAGTCCCGGTTTGGGGTAGTAAAAACCTCTAACTGCAATAGGGAAGCCACAGTTACCACAAGAGAGCAAGCAGGGATTGAACAGGGTCACGTAATAAATACATCTGAAACAGCCATTTCAGCCCACAGGGAGGTTCAGAAACCAGCCAGCCTTCTCAGGGCTTTTTCTCCTGGCGGATAAACAACAGTGCTCACATTTGCTCTCCATAAATAAAGACCTTCTCTTCGCGCTTCCTTCCTGATCGCACTCTACCAGCTAGTGGGGCTGTGAGTCATACGTCCGCACTCTAACCCCAGCCCGGGCTAACCGCGGGACACGGCTGGGTGAGAACAACAGCTCACAGCAGCAGGATGTTGTCAGCCAAAAGGGGGCTCAGAGTCCTGGGCCTGAAGCCCAGCCTGAGTCCTAGCAGGTGAAATGTAGCCGTAGCTCCAACTAGCTGCTCACAACACTTTACTCTTTACTCCGTTCTTTTACGTTACTTTTTCTGTGGGGGGATAAAAATGCATTTTGTCCATTCAAAGGAATTGAAAGTTGGTTTTTATTTAAGTTCTTACCTGAATGTGAACATAAAGTTTAGCTTGGCACAGGCTAAGCTCTGTGACAGTTTCCTACTCTAAAATGTACAGCACTGCATTGCTCTCAGGCACAAGGAAATTATACCACACAAAGCTTTATGTTTTTGTAATGTTGGGATAAAGATAAAACTAAGTGCGTGAAGAAAATACTTAGCATACCAGCCCTGAGGGGATTCGGCTGTCTTACAGTGTTCATGAATAATGCCATGAATGCCTTGACTTTGTTTTCCATCAGAAAATAATATTTTTGAACCAACCAGATAGATAGATGTGTTTAACATGCAAATGTTCAGGCTTTTGCTCTTTTCAAAGCAGTTTGAAGTCTTTAAATTGACATGATCTGGGTTGTGTTGTGCGTTGATATTAAACATTCTAGCCTTATATTAATAAGGTAAAAAAGTTGTTAAATATTAAATTAAATGAAAAATGAAAGACGAGTGAAGTCCTGTTTTTATTGTGGAAAAGTAAAATCAACCAAACGTATTTCTTTAGCTGCTGTACATGAACCAAACATCAGTTATTCATCTGTGACTGAACCCAGCATCCATCTTAGTCCTTTTATCTTGTCGTAATTTAACTATTTTTTACTGTGAATCTGCATTTTAACTAAACATTCGGCTTTGTGAACAAAAAATAAGAGCTTTTCTCCCTGCCTGGCTCCTGCCTCAGTACTCGGTCCCAAAACGCTTGTTGACTTTGAATACGGCAACATAAACAGTGAGGCTGATGATGAAAAACTGCTTCTGCTCCTTCAGCCACACCAGCTTCATCTTCACCCCCCCGTCCGGGCTGCGGTGCTCCATCAGGAAGTGGTCGCCCTTGTAGTCGTAGGACAGCGAGCTCTTGGTCATTTTGATGTTTATGGGCGAGCTGAGGCACCAGAAGGGCTTCTGGAACTCGTCCAGCAGAGTCATAGTCATGATGCAGCAGTTCTAGGTGACGCAGAAGAGACAGAGCAGAGCTGGAGGCTGACCCCAGAAACCTGGGGTCAGCCAGATGTTTCAGGTCAGGTCAGATGTTTTCACCTGGATGTTTAAATCCAGGTGAAAACATCTGTTTAACTGAGCTGATGGAAACTGAATCTATTGTATCTGCACCCTTCACTTTTCATCTGTCTAATTTTTCTTGTTTTTCTGCTTTTAAATTCTCTGTGAAGCACTTTGAATTGTCTTGTACAGGAAATGTGCTGTAAAATAAACCTGCCTTGCCTTGCAGGTTTTGATACGACTGCTGAACAGAAAACCGACGGGCAGCCTGGTCCCCACAATGATTTGAAAGAATTTCCGAACTAAAAGAAAACAAGTGGCGTACAAACTATGTTTTCCATCTTACTGTCCTTTCCTGTCAATGGAAAAACTCTCATCTCATTAAAATGAGTTTTAGATGAGTCAGACGTACCTTTTCTCTGACTAACATTATTGCTATAACGCCGGTTTAACTGATCAAACCTAACTAACAAAAGCACTGTACCTCCACGGCGCCCTCCAGCTCCCCGCTCTTCCAGGGCAGCTTGATGCTTCCCGACAGCGATCTGTGCTGGGACAGGTCGGTCCTGCTGATGACCCTCAGCTCCACCAGGCCGCGGGGGGGCCGAGCTGGGGGCCCACAGAAAGCACAGGAAACGGCAGACATCACCGCTTCTGTGACCCTAACGGGAGCCTAAAAGTCATTACAGACATTGTGGACTAACTTTTTTCTAATCTAAATGACTCTTTAATTTACTTTTTAATCTAGCATCCACTCACTCATTACAAGTTCTTTGCATATACAAATTGGACTTCCCAACTAGTCGCCAAATGCTCAACCTGTCCGATTTTTGAGGCCCTCTTTGGGCCCCGGTGGGACAGACTGTGATCAATGACCCATCCTGCTCTCATTTGCCTTTCTTTGGGCTCATGAGGGATACAACAGTTTTACACTTGCTAACAGAGGAGGAAGAAGGCGTTTTTCCGTAATGTGTTACTTTTACTGCGACCTAACTGAATGATCAGTATTTTGATCATATTAAGAAAAGGCAGACGCCTCTAAGGTTGTTGTGAAGATGTGCCTAATGATTCATTTATCAGGTTTAAGATCAAGACAAATGACTTAGGAGGACTTCAAACCATCCAGCAGCCTCTCTAGTTGTTGTTAAAGAAACAGCAAACCTGACCGGCTCTGTACAGTTTTTCTGCTGATAAAACACCTGACCAGGCTGGGAGGAACCTACTTCCTCAGGTAATGTGCTTACTTAATGTGCGACAGGAGAGCTGGCGGAACCTTCCGGACATGATCTCGGTGCCGGTGTTGTGCAGGACGAAGTGCAGAGTGTACCCGTGGAGGCCCAGCTCCGGGTCCGGGTCGCCCACAGGTGGAGGCTCCACGGGCTCCAGGTAAGGGCTTCAGGGGGGGGGGCCGCCAGAACAAGGGGTTAGGGGGGGGGGAACTCACTTTATTTTTAATTTTCATCGCCTTAAAAACCCGACAAGAGATGAGAGAAAACCCAGAGATGCCTCGTGGGCTCAGGCTCACCAGACTGGAGATCCCAGCAGACTCTTCTCCACCAGCTTGTGAAAGTGCAGGCTGACCATGACGAAGGCCACTCTGTCCTGACCCTGCACACACACACACACACACACCTGACCGTTAGCCTGAGAGCCACACCGCTGAGGAGTTATGGTCCTCCTTACCCTCCAGAGGCCAACGACCACGCCGGGCTGCAGCACCAGCACTTTGATCAGGCCGTCCCTGCCCAGGACGCGGCGCCCGGGGGCCCTGGTGTCCAGCGTGAGGATGAGAGAGCGCCAGGCGGGCCTGGAGAGGAGGAGGCACAGGCGTTTCAGCTCTGCACGGCAGCAGGTACGAAGCAGGAAAGCCTCTGCGTCGTTTTACTGAAAGAGTAGTCGTCAAACCGGGCTGTTTTTGAACCTCCATGGCTTATTCCACTCATATCTGAATCAGGGTCCCAGGAGTTAAACCGAGACCTCCCTCACCCCAGAGACGCTGTCCTGCTCCAGTTCTGCCTCTGAAAACCTCCACAGAGCTGAACCAGGAGGCCTTATGGGTGGGCGATTTTTCTATTTTATTCGCGATGTAAAATTTCTCTACGATTATAAATGAGACGTTCGATAAGCCGACGTCTTTAAAAAGACCAGCGAATGCCCAACACATCTAAACGGCACTGCACGTAGAAGCTAGTCTGTTGAGGGCAGCTCTGAACAGGAATCAAGAGAAAATGCTTCCCAGGAGAAGGATGACATGGTTGAAAAGAGGGGCCTGAGAGGTTCGGCTGCTTTGGTACTTTGGGTATTTGAAGTCGGACAAACAACAGAGTAAAACAGCGTGCAAACTATGTAGAAGGAACGTAGCTAAAACAGGAAACACCAGCTATTTGTTTCAGCATTTAAGACTGTAAAGCTATTTTTGTTTATTACATGATTAATATTCCAGAAATTTTTAAAAAATACAAAAAAAGTGATTCGTTCATATCGTGATACAAAATCGAAATCGAACATTTCGGGAAAAAAAATAATAGAAAAATAGTAGAAATATAACTTTTTCTCATATCACCAAACCCAAATAAAACACCAGCTGGATGTCAGTGGAAAAGGATTTCTCCAGCATGGCGGAGGAGAAACTCCTTCTAAAGGATCCACAAAGAGCAGGGGCAGAACTTTGCAACTCAGCCAATCAGCTCCCACCAATTGGCTGAGGCTGTGCGTGAGGGGGGCCTTACTTCCTGGACGTGGGGCTGTTGGGCGGCTCCCTCCTGACCCCGTACAGCTGGATGCTGCTGACGTGATGGTATCCCTGGAAGCCGCCTCCACTCCAGCGGACCACCACAGACGACTCGAAGAAATAGGTCCGGCTCTGCTCCAGCGCGCTCTCCCGGCCCGTGTGGTCGCTCAGCGTCAGCTCCCAGCTCACGTTCAGCTTCCTGGGAGGTGCACACAACCAGCATTTAGGCGTCTAATGGTCATTTGGCCCATCAGCTTTATGTCAGCCCTTTTTCTAAAAATCACTTTGAAACTCAGGTTATCAGGACAGCTTTGTTCAGTCATTTTCCAGAAGCTAAATATGATACAGGCTCTCCACGCACAGGAGCTGAGCGCCCTCTGCTGGATCTGACAGCTAACTGCGAGAAGCAGAGAATGTTTTAGCCAGACATCACCATCAACCAGAGTGGGAGAAAACGAGTAGAAGCAATATTTTATGTAACTTTATGGAGTGTTACCTTTTAGTTTAAAGTGTAAAAAATTAACTCCAAGGAGGAAAGACAATTGGAAATGACCCCAGAGGAATCAGAGATAAAGCAGAGTCCAGGAGAAGCTGATCAATGCTCTGATTTATCCTCAATGAGTGAGAGCAGCTCGGAAAAAGCAGAACTCGATGCCAAGGAGGAAAGACATCAGCAGCTGCTGCTAACCATCAATCAGAGGGGTTGTAAGGCCATTCCAGGTGGAAAACATTCAGCTTTATTCAGCTCACTGGTAAGGAGCAGAGGACATTGTTTTGTGCCTAGTGCTGATTAATTCATTTTCATTTTAAGTAGGTGAATCCCACTAATGAGGGCAGCCTAAAGTGTGAAGGTACCACTGTGAGCAGATTTCTACAGATAATAGGGATGTCCCGATCCAGCTTTTTACACTTCCGATCCGATCCCGGCCTATCAGAGCATGTGTTAAAGTCTAAAGTTATTTATCTACTTACTTAGTTGTCAGACCCATGTTGAACAGGGATTTACTCTGATAACAACTTAATGGTTAGGACACAGACCTGTGGGTCAGGAGATGCTAATGCTAATCCTTGTGTGGAATTGGACTTTTAAAAAAAAAACTGGATCTGGATCGGCATTTTCTCCTGCCAACCAACACGCATTTTTTTGCAAATATCAGCGGCCGATCTGATCCAAATATGGGATTAGGACCAGCCTAACAGAAAAGTGCAGATTGTGAGTCTGAAGCTGATACCTGAGGACCCACTCCGTCTGTCTGGGCAGGCCCGTGTGTGGACTGATGTCCTTCAGTTCTCTCCTCCACTTGTTCATCTCCTGTCCCGCCATGGTTCTGAGGTAGGTCTTCCTCCAGTGGCCCGCTGACTGCTCCTCCACCTCCTCCTCCACCTCCTCCACCTCCTCCTCCTCTGCCCCCCCACCATCCTGCGACGTTGGCTTCCATTTCCAGCTCCCAAAGTCTGACGTGTAGATCCTCTGCCACACGATGCTGTGGTGAAAACACAGGTGAACAAATCCTGCCAGTGGCCTGGGCCTGGCCAGGTTGGCCTGGCGTGGACGGACACGGAGAAAGAGCCCACTCACTCGTCGTTGGCCAGCCGGTGGAGCAGCTTGCTGACATGGCTGACACAGAGCAAGGAGGAGGCGTCCAGGTATGACAGAATCTTGATCAGAATCTCCGACGGGAGTCTGAATAAGAGGGGAGAAAAGGGGCCAGCGAGGGCCTGTTACGCCACCAACCAAGCTAAAGGTTTCCACAAACATTTTAATTTAGATGGATGACAGTTTTCTGCAGTAACCATCGACACCTGCAGAGATCAAATCCCATCTGGGCTGGACCTAACACACCTTTTTACATTTTAAGATAACCCTAACCACTGGGTGCTACCTTCAGGGGAAAGTAAATTAATTTTAACTGGACTTTAATGGAGTGAGGGAAGTAAACAGAGACTTGTGTTAAGCTTTAGCCTCAAAACAAGCTACTTTACAAGCAAATCAATCTTTTTTTATATCTAATTCTATTACATTTTCTACTTATTTACTCATTAACTCCACCTATAGCGTTCAATGGATTTAGAGGGCCAACAGAGTTTGCAACATTAAAAATCATGAGTCGACTTCAAAACATCCCGTTTGTTGGGTATTAGCAAGAAAATTAAACGCGTGATTAAACTACCAATCACAGCAACTATACTTAAGCAAACAGCCAATCAGAACGTCTGGCCCTGCCCACCCACTTCTTAATTAGCTAATTGTCTTACCTTTCCAACCAATTTTCTTTGGAGGAAGATATTTGATCCGAGAGACCAGGTCTTTAAAAAAAATAGTACATTTTCAAAGGTGTGACTCAATCAAATAAAAAAAATCATCCAAAATCTATTTGACAGCGACCAGTCACCTTCGTTTTGTCTCGCTAACAGTGTTCCCAGGAACCTTAGGTCGCCCCCTTCTTTGCTTTCCTTTTCTTCTGGTTGGTTCTTTCAAAATTTCCTCCGCAGCCGGTTTTCCTCTTCCTTTACTTTGTTTTTGTTTGACCGCAACAGGTTGGGCAGGAGTTCTCTCTAAACCCTCCATGAAACTCCGAAAATATTCACCTCTTCCGGTCGCCATTGTAGCTAATTGAGCAAATAAGTGATGGAGACTTCCGGTCCACGTCAAAATAAAAGTCGCACAGACGCGCAAAAGGATCTTTTATCCGGTAGATGGTGGTGTACGTTCATCTGAAGAACTTTTGGACATTGTTGAAAAATGGGATTACTTTTTATTAACACATATTGCTGAGTTTTTATTATGAGTGTGTACCATTTTTTAAACATCAAGTGTCAAATCGGCCGTACAAAGCTGCAGTTATCAAGTTTATAATATCAGTTTTTCTTAAATCAACAGTTTTTAAAGCATTATCTGTTTGACCTGACCTGGTGGATGAGCTGTCTAAACCGAAAGTGAGATATGAGCCTTTCTGATAGACTGACTTTTGCTTTGTTTTGTTTTGTTACATTGATAACAGCACATAACTTTGATTTAAAGCAGTATTTTTCCATAAAGTGCACTCTGTTACAATTTTAGAGCAGCACAATACGAGCAAACTTCCCCAATTTATAATTGAAATTTTCTATGTATCGCATTAAACTAAATGCATCTTATTTGATTCTGGGGCACAGAGTTAGGAAGATTTTTCACTATTTTCAAAGCGACTGTCTGCAGAAATTAGCTTCATAACAACAAAGTAAAAAAATAGAAGCTGAATGGTTGGACAGCAGCCGTGTTTTTCTTTTGTTCAGTTATCTGAGCTGCTGTGTTTCTGTGTGTTATATAAGTATGCTCTGGTGTTTAATTTTCGTAAAAGCTGTGCAACCTGAGATCTCTTTCACACACACGTACACACACGTACACATGCTGTAACTGAACAAACTTTATTGTCAGAGGCTGTGATGCAAACATGTTTGGGGTTTCTAAGCAGCTTCATTAACAAGGTGTAAAGTAACTCTGTCCTCAAACGGAGTTCAGGGCAAAGTCAAACCATCCTCCTCAGTGGTTCAGACAAATGTATATCTATGTAATTGCCAAAATGTTTTTTCAAACAGAATGTAACAGGTTTTGGTTTTTAAAAAGAAACACTCAAGTTCAATACTTTTGAAAAAGACAAAAAAGACAGAAAGGTTTTCCGAGAAACACAAACGAAAACTACCGTGCAACATAAGCATTTTCAAAGCGATACGTATTTCCAAAAAATATCTGAGTCCCGTCTTTGAAATGCATTTGAAGTGCATTGTGTTCCAGGTAACTGTTTGCTGCTAACTATAAGAATAAAACTTGACCATTTACATAACACCAGCCTTCATCCTGAATTATTCAGCGTGTAAATCGAACCATGCACATTTGACTTATAACCTTATAAATGAGTGTAAAAAGACCCAGAGGGACCTTTACAAGATGCAGAAAATCCAAAAGGACACGGCTGAGGAAATATATCCAAAAGCTTCTTTCAGTCTTTTAACCACAGAAGACATGGAAAGCTGTGCCCTCCAAGCAAGAACACACAAAGCTAGGTCTTATATTCAGCATACAAACAGCTCTTAACTCACACATACCCAACTAAGTAGTTGCCATGGTTCTGAATAGGACTGAGCTGTGCTGTAGTAACAACAATGAGAAATACTCTCCTGAAAACCCCTCTTCTGTTTTGATATTGCTATTTGATATTTGATATATATTTTGATATATCCACTTCTGGTTCCTGCTTTCATCCAGTTCCTGACCCACTGTGGGAGCTCTAGAGGTTCAGCTGCTGGTGGATAACTGACAGGATAGCTTTATTTTGATCATTTTAGCTCTATATTTGCTCTATTTGGGTAATTTTAGCTCTATCTTTGATCTTTTTTGGAAATTTTAGCTCTATTTTGATCTCTTTTGTTGTATTTTTGGTCATTTCTAGTGTTGTTTTTGCTTTTTTGGCTTTATTTTTGGGACAGTTTTAGCTTTTTCTTTGCTTTTTTTGCTTTGTTCTGGTCTTTTTAGCTGCATTTTAGCTTTTTCGTTGTATTTTTTGGTCATTTTAAGCCTTGGTTTTGCATATTTGGTTAGAGTCCATCCCTCCATCAGAGCTGGGGTTCGGTCCACTTCTGGTTCCTCTGGCAGAGCTCAGCTTTCCTCCTGTCTCCTTCCTTCATGGCTTCTGGACAGCCCCCTTCATGGAGAGCATTTCTGATTCAGCCACCAGGAGCTGACCAGCTGGAGGTCCAGATGCAGCTCTCAGCTCCTGTTCAACTTTCTGCTGGACCTGCTCCTCTTTCTGAAGGACTTTCAGATCCTCTTCATCTGCTGGAGGTGGTTTTGTTCTTTAAACACTTCATCTGCATCGAGAGAATTGGATTGAGAATTCTGCTCAGAGTGGTTAACATTTTTAAATAAATACATCACATCATTTGTCAGAGAAGTAACTAAGCAATGATATTTGTTTATTTATTTAAAAATATACAAACAATATAAAACAATTGTGTGAAATAATCAAACAAAGCATGTGATATTATCAGGCTAAATATTCACAATTATACCTTTATTCATGTGTCATTTATCAAAATATGAAGAGAAAAAACGTTTAGATTCTAGTTGACTTGAATTATGTCCATTTATTTAGATGACATGTGAGTACATTACAAACATTTACAAACTGTTTAAAATTAGGTTTCTGCTCTTCTACTGAATAAAAGATTTTTCGAATGAGGTGAAAAGAGGAGGAGAAATGGGAGGTGTGGAGGTAGGAAGAGGAGGAGCTGAAGACGGAGGAAGAGGAGGCGTCCTGCCCGTCCGTGACCAGAGGAGAGGAGCGGCCGCCATGTTAACCAAGAAGCCCGGAGCCTCGGTCCTTCCGACGGGTGAGCGCAGCGTCTTTAGCCGGCCGGGGGCCGCCGAAACCCGGCAGCCGGGGCCGAGACACGCCGGGGTCTCTCCGCCCCGGCTGGACGCGGTGGCGTCGGGCCAGAACCGGGAAACCCCACCGGGCAGGAAGCCCTGCTAGCTGCCTGGCAGCAGCCCCGGTCCCGGAGGCTCGTCTCTCTGGCTCTCCGCTCGTTTAAAGATCCGTAATCTCGTGGTGGCAGGCGGAGGAGAAGCTGCGCCCCGACCAGAGCCACCGGGCCGATAAGGGCCGGCGAGGCCGGGGGCTCCTCCGGCCGTTCTCCCGTCATGTTTATTTTTAGCCCTTTGGAGGAGCAGCCGAGAGCAGCTTCCCTGGTGTCTCCCTGCTGTTTACTGCCCCCGTTCCGGGTTTACTGCCCCCGTTCAGGCTTTACTGCCGCCGTTCCGGGTCTACTGCCCCCGTTCCGGGGCTTCCTGGTCGGGCTCCGGCCGTTGGTGGGTGGGTGGACCCGGGACCTGGGAGTGGGTTACGGTTGCTAGGTAATGGTTGCCCCCCGGGTGGGCCGGACGTGGAGCCCAGATCCCGGCTTCAGTTCAGCCTGAGGTCGGTGTGTTTCCCCGTTCCATGGAACATCTCCCTTAAAACTGAGGCTCTGTTCTGTTGTGTGTTTATTGTTAACAGTTGACCCACTCAGCTGCTTTTCCACCAGTAAACCCTCCTCTGGTGGGAGTCAGGCCCCCCCCAGACCCGCTCCTGGACAGCTGGGAGGCCTTGGGTTCTGGACAGCTGTGGGATGCTGCCCAAAGTTTAGGGGCAGGGCTGTGAAAACATCTGTTTACATGGAGTCCCGTGAACCAGGAATCGACACAGCAGTGGACGTAAAACGGGAAGAATGAGGAACCAAAAGCATCAAAACTAAAAAAAAAAAGGCGTCTTATTTTTCTTTGGAAGCAGTTGTCCAGAACTGGCCTGTTTAGATTCTGTTGTCAGGAGGCCAGCCAACCACTGACGTGGAATTTGAGATGTTTTAGCTACGTTTTTTTATATAGATGCAAATGTCCCTGATTTGTTTGTTTAAAAACCAAAACAAAGTGCCATAGCGTGTGGTTGGTCCAGAGATGAGCCAGATCGGAGCCGTTTATCTCCGGTCCTGCTCCGCCTCGTTATTTAACGTTTCTGCCCTAATCCGGTTCTCAGTAGAGTCCTTTAGACAGATTTAGCCGCTTTTAGACAGCTTTAGGCACGTTGTTGGCCCAAACAGATGGAAGAGGCTCCGTTGTTGGCTTAAATATCCTGAGACTGGAGAACTGTTCGCATTGGTGAGCGTAAACTGTGCTCCTGTCCCAGACAGAAGTCTGGAGGATCCACAGGTACAGTAGAGGACTGTCTGGGTGTCTGGGTTTGGGTGTCCCCCCCCCCAAACGGGTCCGGTTGTCTTCTGGTTTAGTTCTTCGGATAATCAGGAGACGGCTGGAGGCAGGTTGAGTCACAGCACACCTGATCCGGTCCAGAACTGCTGATCTAGTCCAGCTGATCCAGTCCAACTGATCCGGTCCAGTTGATCCGGTCCAGCTGATCCGGTCTAGCACAGCTAATCCGGTCCAGTCCAGCTGATCTGGTCCAGAACATCTGATCAAGTCCCGTCCAGAACAGTTGATCTGGTCCGTCTAGCAAAGCCGATCTTGTCAGGTCCAGTCAGGTCCAGCACCAGGCCACTTCCCGGGAACGCGGGGCCCTTTATCTCCACAGAGTCCCTACTGCGTACCGCTAGTGTTTCAGGATCCGAATGGCGCGCTGACGTGTGGTTAATGTGTAATTAACACCTGGAGCCGCCTCACCTTGAACCGGCCCCAGAACCAGCCGTGAGCCTGTATTTTTAGCAGCTCGTAGTGGGTTTTATGGCCGTATCTCGCAAAGGGGATCTGAAATTAACTGTTTTGGCAGAGGCCGGGACCCTGGCAGACACATCCCGGAAGGCCGAACCCCTCAGGGTCTTCTGGGTGGAAGCACAGGTCTTCCAGTGAGAAAGAGTTCCCCACCTCTTCTCTGGTCTCTGCTCAAATCGGAGGGTTTGGATTTGTTTGGATGTTGTTATTCAGTATTTCTGATCCTATCACCCTGTTGTTATGAACAGAGTCTCATCTCTGAGTTCTTTACAGCTGGACGTGTTGTGGGTTCTCAGAGCTGCTTTGGTGTCTGACTGTCCTCCATGTTTGTCCCTGTGAGCTCGAAAGTACATTTATTATGGCATAAAGCTGTGTTTTTAGCTGTTTCTCAGCTGAGCTACAGGCTGGGACACCCAGAGCTTAAACCTTCTGAATGAAATCAAAGCTTTTTCTCTCTCTGGACATCAGAGGAAAACATGGCGTGGGTGTTTGACTGATAAAGCCAGGCTGCTGTTTGTCTGTCAGCCTACCAGTGTTCAGCGTTGTCTGGAGCACCGGGGAGATATTCCTGCTGGAAAAGAACATTTCATCCAGTTTTCTGCGAGAAAAACAATGAAGCTGATCTCCCCTCACATGATGGAAGTGGGAAAGAGAGTCGGGTCTGAACTGGAGATCCACAACATCAGTGGGCTCCATCCGTTGGGGTCCTTTCTAATTTGATTTTGCTAGATGGCATGTAATGGAATCGAGCCCCTAAAAGTCCACGTTCCTCCAGAGCCACAACAATCTGAAGCTGTGAAACACTTCCCACAGGGAACATTTGCAGTCTGTGGGTTTGTTTCTGAGCCGCTGGTCAGAGGCCAGACGGAGCTCCTGCTGCCGGACCTGGAACAGAGACGCCCCCCCGAGCCCGCACAGAGCCGGCCGGGGGTGGGGGGGTGGGGGGGGGTCTCCTCTGCACTGCACTGAGCCCGTCTGAGTCTGCGTCTGTTTCTGCGTCTGCGTTTGTGTGCGTCTCCATGTGCGTTTGTGTCTGCGTCTGTTTGTGTGTGCGTGTGCATCTGGGTTGTGTGTGCATCTCCGTGTGTGTGCGTCTGCATGTGTGTCTGCGTGTGTGTCTGCGTCTGTGTGTGCATCTGCGTCTTTGTCTGCTTGTGTGTCTGCGCATGTGTCTGGGTGTACATCTCTGTCTGCGTCTGCTTGTGCGTCTGCATGTTTGTGTCTGTGTGTGCGTCTGCATGTTTGTCTGCGTGTGTGTCTAAATGTGCGTGTGTGTCTGCGTATGTGTCTGCGTGTGTGTGTCTCTGCGTATGTGTCTGCGTGT
>CAJRST010011113.1:777140-787750 GCA_907169785.1 Menidia menidia | reverse complement strand
TACGTGTGTGTCTGCGTGTGTGTGCGTCTGCGTTTGTGTCTGCGTGTGTGTGTGTCTGCGTATGTGTCTGCGTGTGCGTGTGTGTCTGCGTATGTGTCTGCGTGTACGTGTGCGTCTGCGTTTGTGTCTGCGTCTGCGTGTGTGTTTGCGTGTCCATCTGCGTTTGCGTTTGCATGTGCATGTTTGCGTCTGCCTGTGTTTCTGCGTGTGCGTGTGTATCTGGGTGTGCGTCTGCGTAGAGTCGTCTCTACACATCTGAATCAGGTTTTTGCGCGCTCGTGGCTCCCTGGTCAGGTGTGTGTGGACGTTGTTGGGTTTTAGGCCTCATTCATGCAGCTTTTTGAAGCAGAAGCAAAGCGGGAAGCTGCACCGGGGCATTGTGGGAGTTTCAGAGCCCAAACCAGACAGCAGCTCTGCATGTTTGTGCCTTGTTTCCGTCCTGGTGGTGAACTGTTTATCTCTCCAGTGGCCTCCTTTCCCATTGATCATCCCGGATTACTGATCAGCTCCAGTTAGTTAAGGACATGAGGTTTTGGTTCCTACATTTTGAGTTGAAACGAAAGTTTTAGCGTTGAACTGTTGACCTTGCGTTGTTTGGGGGAAGTTTAATATGTTCAGAGATCAGAGGACAGAAGAAGAAGATCAAACCGTTTTATCCGAACAAAAGTCAATTTATTTGAACCCAAAACCAGATTTGGAAGGCGATATTCAGCTGTCAGAACACAACCACACGCACCCGGACACGTGCACGCCAGATGGCCGTGACGGTTTTCCATCTGTCAGCCGTTCACACTCGCATTGGCGACGATGCCTACCTGCACAGACAGCCTGATTCATCTACAGGAGCCTGAGAGGGACACAAGACCCGCTCACGTTGAAAACGCAGATCCAGACTCCCGATCCAGTTTTTTTTTTTAAGTCTGATATCCCACACGAGCATTAGCATTAGCATCTCCTAACCCACAGGTCTGTGTCCTAACCATTAAGTCTTAAGTAAGGAAGTTTTTCCTTGCCTGTGTCGCCTAGTGCTTGCTCATGGTGGGAATTGTTGGGTTTCTGTAGTTAACTTCAGAGTAGGGTCTGACCTGCTCTGTTTGGAAAGCGCTGTGAGACAACTGTTGTTGTGATTTGGCGCTGTATAAATACAATTTAATTGAATTGAATTGAAGTTGTTATCAGAGTAAATCCCTGTTCAACATGAGTCTGACAACTAAGTAAGTAGATAAATAACTTTAAACTTTAATACATGCTCTGATAGGCCGGGATCGGATCGGAAGTGCAGAAGGCTGGATCGGGAAATCCCTAGCTGGACCTGGGCCTGCTGGGTTTAGCGCTCCTGGACCTGCTGGGTCTGGGGCTCCTGGGGCTGCTTCTGGCCCCTGCTCATCCCACACCGGTCAGCCCCCCCCGCCGGTCCCGTCCGGCAGCGTGCCAGGCGTGCTGGCCGGCTCTGGCATTTCCAGCTCAGTGTCGAATTCCCACCCAGCCTGCTGCCGTTCCACTCTGGTAGCAGGCATCTGTGGCCCCCCCGGCAGAGGATACAGTATGTGCTTTCCAGCACAGCTCTGCGGGACACCGGCGGAATGTGC
Source organism: Menidia menidia (assembly GCA_907169785.1). Lineage (NCBI taxonomy): Eukaryota > Metazoa > Chordata > Actinopteri > Atheriniformes > Atherinopsidae > Menidia > Menidia menidia. Next base: position 786,161 of record CAJRST010011113.1, on the reverse strand, counting down.
CGGGGGCTGAGGTCATGTATTGTGGAAGGCTGCAGGCCGGAGCACGTGGAAAACCTCTCTGGGAAACCTCAGCCACTCATTCCACAAGGACTGTCAGGCTGTGATCCCTGAGTTGTGTGTGTGTGTGTGTGTTCTGGATCCTGTCAATCAGCTGTCATCTTTTGCTCTTCATCAGCTTTCTGAATCTGTTTCAGAGCTTCTCTGCTTCTTCTGAGTCTTTTCAGTAGCTGTGTGTTTTTGTTGGCCGCTAAACTTCGAGCTGTGAGTCCTTCCCCTAGCTGAAGGGATGAGCCAGTGCTTTGTACAAAGTGGATCTTTGGGCTCTTTGTTAGCAGCAGCAGTCAGAAATTCGCAGCACTGGTTCCATTTCTGTAGCCGATGGCTGAAAAAGGCCAAAGAAAACCCAGATCTGACAGACAGGAAACAGGATTTCTGAGGATTCCCGAAGAGCTTTTGGCTGGAAACTGGGCAGATCTCAACCCGGAGCTGTAGAAAACCAGAAAATCCAGTAACCTTTTTTGTTTTTAATGTTTTAATTTTTTTAACATCATTGGCTTTAAGTGGGAAATGCGTTTGGGACTATGTTTCACAGGCAGTTGTGTTTTAAATCTGTTCATTGACACTTGGTTTGTGTGTCTGTGACAGTGGGCTGGGCAGAGGCCTTGTGTGTGGTGTTGTAGGGGTTGGGTTGTTATAGTCGGAGCTGGTTATTTCCCCTCTACCTCCTGGTCTAGCCGGAGGAATGCCGGTGGCATAGCTGAGCCGTTTTCACAGAAACTGAGCGACCAGGTTTAGGGAGAGTTGAAGCATGACTAAAGGAAGAACCCGCTAGTCTGGATCTGGAGTTTGGACAGAATTGTGAAACCGAGCGTTAAACTTGGAGCAGTCTGGATGGTCCTTTTTTGCTCCTTTTGTTCCAGTTCTTCAACATTTCTTCGGCACAGTCCCCACAGCTCACAGACAGCAGAACTCCCTTTTCTATCCTGACTTATGAGTCTTTAGACTTTCTTCCAGGAAAGGAGAAGCTGGTCTGGACTGTGGCAGAAAGGGGAAACGGGCCGGACGAGCTTTGGTGTCGTGGTCAGTCTGTCCCGGCTTCTTCTCCTCCTCCTGGGAGAGAGATCGTTTGCCTGGACTTTGTGGCGTTGCACCGGGCCCTGCCGGACTGATTAGCAGGATTACTGCCCGCCTCCAGATTAGACCGGCAGCAGAGGCCATCTGCTGGGCCAGGAGCCGGACAGTGGCCTGCCAGGGTCCGGCCGGCAGCCCCGGCTTCAGAGAGCAGGTTATCGATCCGGAAGCGCTCCACAGGTATCATTAATTCATGGAGAACATCCTCATTAAAGCATGAAAACATCAGGAGGTTCCTGCTGGACTTTGTAAGAGCACTCGCTTTGGATTTCCATGAGCGGGTGAAAGATGAGAAGGCAGTTTTGCGCCCTCTTAGCATCATTCTCCATCATTCGGGCTGGATGATGGAGAATGGACCTGTCTGGAAGGCAGCAGTTTGGAGATCTTCCTGCTTTTAGCTTCTCAAAGGTTTGGGATTTGAGCTGTTGAGTGGACAAAAGACCTCCTGTTGAGGTGAACGTTTCTCTGGCCCTAACAGATGAACGGCTGGAGCAGGGGGCTGGACGTTCCCGTCTCGGATATTTTCTGCCCCGTCAGCTCCGCCGTTTATTTCCTGGATCAGATAGTCGAGGTGTCATAAAATCCCTCCCACGCGTTTCCCTTCTGTACGCGTTTTCCGGCTGGCGTGCGTTACCGGCTCACTGTGTGCTCATTCGGCGGCGTTCCCAGCTCCGGGAACGTCGGAACTTCTCTTTTTTTCCAGCCCTGTTTGGATTTTTTCGTGTTTGCTTTTCTGTCCAAGGCCTCTGTGAAGCGGGGCTGAAGGCCGGCGGCCGATAAGGCGGCCGGTCAGAGGGCGCCGCTATCAGCTGCTGTGGGCTGAGTCATCCCCCCCCCCCCTGACCTTTGACCCTGTGAGCACTGACCCCGCCGCTGTGGCTGTTTTGGGAGCGGAGGCTGAGTCCAGGACGGCCTCAGATCGGGGGATTAGCGGGCTATATTAAAACCTTCATCCTCCTTAGACTGCGTCAGTCTGCCGGGCCCAGGGCGAGCTGGACCAGGTCCCCTCAGACCGGGTCAGTGAACTGGACCGGATCCCCTCAGACCGGGTCGGTGCCAGCCGAAGCCACCTGTCCAGGGTAGGCTGGTCCTGATCCGATATCTGGATCAGATCAGCCGGCAGGAGAAAATGCAGATCCAGTTTGTTTGTTTTTAAGTCTGATCCCACATTAGCGTTAGCATTAGCATCTGTAATAGACAGCCTGATTCATCTACAGGAGCCTGAGAGGGACACAAGACCCGCTCACGTTGAAAACGCAGATCCAGACTCCCGATCCAGTTTTTTTTTAAGTCTGATATCCCACATAAGCATTAGCATTAGCATTAGCATCTGTAACCCACAGGTCTGTGTCCTAACCATTAAGTTGTTATCAGAGTAAATCCCTGTTCAACATGAGTCTGACAACTAATTAAGTAGATAAATAACTTTAAACTTTAACACATGCTCTGATAGGCCGGGATCGGTATCGGATTGGAAGAGCAAAAAGCTGGATCGGGATGTCCCTAGTCTAGGGCACAAAGACCAGACTGCTCTCAGGCTCCTTTGTGTCCAGCTCAAATGTCCAGAGTAGAGATGTAGGAGCTTCTCTGGGAGTGGATCGATCCTGATCAGTTCCCGGACCAGCAGCAGTCTGGGAGGTCAGACCAAAGCTGGAAGGGAACCTGGAGTCTCCTTCATTTAGTAAATCCAGCGGTGGTCATCCCAAATGACCGGTTCATTGGGGGATGGCCACTGCTGTCCCTCTGTTACTGACCGGGAGGGAGTTTGAGCATGTGAATTTTGGGAAGAGAGGCAATGTGTTTGTCCACTTTCTTAGATTTCAGGAGAGTTCATTTGTTTATTGGATTTAGTCTGTGGAGCTTTTAAGTGGTTTACATAATACCGAAGAGGGGATTTGATAAGACCCTTAGTCTCTGGAGTCTGGTGTGCATGAATCTTGTGATATTTGGGTTGAGGAGTGGTTTCCTTCTGTTATTGTAACCTGCTGACCACACTAAAAGAAGAGTCCCAGTCCCTCCACACAATATAAGAAAATACCAGCAGCTTTTAAATGAACATTTTAAGTTTAAAGTCTAGAAATCCAAACCAATCACACGCGGGCTAATCGGAGTCCTCCTTTCAACTTTTTTTCACATCAAATTAAAGTCATATGAATCAGATTTCGGTGAAATGGTGGTTTCAGATGAGCCCGGTTATTTACTGGATCCTGTCCACTGATTGGGTCACATGACAGTTGACCTTTTGAGTCTGCTGTCATTTTCATTTTATGACCATGTCTTCTCATTTTTCCAAAAGGAAATGTAAACGGAGGTCTTCCTCATCTTTGTTAATTGGTTTAAATATTAATAATTACATGAGACTTCAACATCTTTATTGACTACATCTATAGAAAGAATGCAAGCAAATCCCCATTTTGATGCCGTGCGTACCTCGTAAGAATGTAAAATGAAAGGCAAAGCTGTGAAAAACATTCTGGCCTTTTAAAAGAATCCTTCTGAAAGCCTTCAGCCCATCTCCTTGAGATTCCTGACACTTTTTTCTCTCTCCGTGTGTCCTTCAGGCAAATCGGGCGAGGCGGTCTACTCTCCCAGCCACAGCGGCTCCCAGACCACCTCCCCCGTCACCCTGCCGCCCCTCCGCAACAACAACCTCCACCCGCTGACGGTACCGGAGACGCACACACACACACACCACACACACACACAGCACACTCCACGACCTGCAAACTGATTGAACTCTGAGGCAGAAGTTAACTAGTGGGTTTCCCAGTGTGTGAATTACTGCCCTGGAGCGAGAGGAGTCCCCTTTTAACCCTATAAGTGTCATATCTGATGCACACAGGTTCTGAAATGTTTGGCAACTGAGACTTTTTGCATCATTTAATGGTTAAAACTGTTCTACACAGTCAGATGATAGCAGGCAGAAAATTGCACCCCCTCATTTTGACTTAAAGCTAGCTAATAAATTATTAATAGAATGGAATATTTTTTCATATTTTTCTAAAGGGCCAGATATAGACTTCAGTCTAAAAAAAAGTTGTTTTCTCTCTACTTTTTCTTGGATCAGGCTTTAAATTCACACTCACTGCTTATGATTTCAGGCTTTGTTTGTTTCTAAAACCAGAGGGTTTTTCTAGAAAATCTCAAATTTTACCTTTCAGCTTTGAGAAAACTTGCAACGTAACATAAAAAGCATTTGGGTGGCTGATCCTCCATCTTTTATCAGGAATTATTGACTAAACGAGATTGTCGATTGTCTCGGATGACGTCTCATTCGGACTAAAACAGCATTTTTTTTCTTAAGGAAATCCATCCAAATTTTAGATGTGTGACGAAGGCTGATTTAAAGTCAGATCTGGTGGAAGGTGCTGCTCCTCTGCCTCTCACACTGACATCTCGGTGCTAAGTGACTGGCTCCTGAAGCCCCCCCCCCCCTCCTCTGTAGCTCTAACTCACCACGGTAATGGTCCTGAGGGGTTGTAAATGCCTGGGACACCAGGCAGTTAGGACTCGAATGCATCTTAGCTTCTTACACTAGCCAAACTTCTGCTCGTTTGAGGGGAGAAATGGCTGGAAAATCGCACAGAAACAGAAAGTCTGTGCTGTTTTCAGATGTTTTTTGACACAAAAAGTACAGTTTTATCCTTCCCCTGCTTTAGAAGCCACACAGAATAGCCTAAAAGTCAGCTGCTGGACACCAGAGCAGATGTCCAGCAGCCTCTCCCTGTGAGGACGCCTCCACCGGTGCAGGCCTCAGCCGGCTGAGTGGATTCAGGAGAATCAATAAACAGATTATCGGAGGAGGTCCCGATTGGGCTCCACGCACAGCAGCCGCCAATTAACTTAATCCCTTCAGCCGTCCCTGGAACTCGGTTCGGGCCCGCCGGGTTCGGCCGCTCGTCATGTTTATTTATAAGTGTGAGGCAACAGGGGCGTCTTTGAGCCGCGGCCCTGCGTGCTAGCCCCGCCGCTAGCCCGCTGGAAAAGTGGGCTGTAGCCACGTGGCTAAGAATAGCTTCCTGCTCTGAGATGCTTTAAACAGCTGATTGGTTTATAGTGAAGGACACTCACACACAGTCCTAATGGGGGAAAAGTGCTCCACTCCCCCCCCCCCAGTGCTTCCAGAGCTCTGTTAGCGCTGAAAGGACTTCTTGTTGTTGCACATTAGAGGAAGCTCATGAAATGTTAATATCAACCTCTGAAGAGACTAATCAAACAAGCTGATATGAATGCCGTCCAGATCGGTTTCTAGCTTCCCTTGCAGAATCTGTAGGTTCAAAGGAAATATACGCAGTTGTTAAGGTTATTGGTGTTTTTCCAGGAACTGGTTGTAAAAGCCCATAAATGCCTGTGAATGACTTTGTTGTTGCTTTGATTAATCAACAAATAGAGTTGCAACCGAGTTACGCAACCCTGATTAATCTCATTATTAGATAAGATAAGAATATATTCTGACTTAGAGTTCATCAAACCCACCCCTCAGGTCCTTCAATGCTCTAACGCCATGGCATCATTTCTCCATGGGAACCGGGGTGTGGCCCCTCCCAGATGACAGATGCTCCTGCCTGGGCCTCTTAGACTGAGTCTTCAGACCCAATCGTATGTGTGCCATAACGTGCCAGCTTCAGGTTATACCTCCAGAACATCCGTTACTGCTTATAAACTCAGTTCAAACTCGGGAAAACATGGAGAGGATGCGAAGGATACAGGCCCCATAGGGGATGAGAGGACAAAGCTGGATAAGAATCAAAGGATTCGCGTAAAAAGTCTTAAGAAAAGATTCAAATGAGACTTTTATGTGCTGGTGATGGGACTGGAGGGGTTCCCTGACCCCCCCCCCGTCTCACTGCTGGGCAGCTTCACATGTGGCGCTCCACTCAGAGGATGTGGACGGAGGCACGCCCCAAACATTCGCTGCTCTCTGAACGTCCCATTTTTAGAAGGGGGAAAATATGTCGCTGGTATTTTTTCGCTCGGTCAGAGGGCGTGTCCTGAGGCTCGTGTTAGCCGGCGCTAACCAAGCGCTCCACGTTTCAGTTTCAAACTTAAGTTACCGAACATCACCAGCCAGACACCTCCCCGGTAACCATTTTTAGCCGCCCGCCGGTTCCAGGAAGCCTTCCAGGACCAGGATGGTTTAGGGGGAATCTGTTCTCACTTCCTCTGTTTTGACCACAGGAACAGGGGGGTGTAATTAGTGTGAGGGGAGAAACTGTAGCCACCCAAACGGCCTCGGTCTCCAGCTCCCTCCTCCCAGCTTTAATCTGCTGATTCATCACATCTGGGTGCTCGGACAGATGTTTTCTGCTGGTGTTTAGGTGCTGTCAGGTGTGTGTGTGTGTGTGTATGTGTGGGGAAGGGGTGGGGGGGCTTATGATGATGAAACGCTGTGTGTGTGAGCTGTTGTTGTGTTAATCACAGGCCTTTGAGCCCAGCCGCCCCCCCCCGTCATCTGAGGGGGCCAGGTGTGCGGTCGCCACGGCAGCGGGCAGCTGTGGAGCGTTTACCTATCTGTTGAGTGTTTGAATGTTTTTTTCTGGTTGATGGCCTTCGCTGTTTATGCACTTTTTTCTAAATTCTGTACATAGTTTTTTGCAGCATTTTTTCAGTGCTCGGTACGATGACAAAAGTTTGTCTTATCTTGTATCTAGTTACATTTGGTAAAATGAGACTCTTTTTGCTCTCCAGTACATCTCTGGAGGAGTTGTGGTGTAGTGGTTAGCATAGCTGCCTTCCAAACAGTTGACCTGGGTTCAATTCCCAGCCAATGCAGCTCCTCTCTACCCTGCAAGTCGCTTTGGATAAAAGCGTCTGCCAAATGCATGACATGACATGAACATGACAAACACATACAAAGACTATGTTTAGAGCTCCTAATGTCCAGTTTCAGAGAGACTGCAAAGTGTAGATAACAGGACCTGGATGAATATGTGTGACATTTTAAACTGGCTGTTTGGATGTACAGAAAGCTTCACTGGATTATTCCTGACCACACAAGGCTGGTTAAACCTTTTCCGCCCGTCCCTCTGACTCTTGTGCTTGTGATTGGCCGCAGGGGGGATCTAAGGCCGGCATGTCGGACTCCGTCCAGCTGTCGTCCCAGTCGCAGGTCCACGTCAGCCAGCTGTTCGAGGACAACACCAACAAGCGCTCGGTGCTGACCTCCCAGCCCAACGGCCTGGCCCCGCTGGGCCCCGGCCGGCCGGGCCTGCCCCCCCCCGACCGGCAGGGCTCGGCCCCGGAGGCGGCCCACCACGGCCGGCAGAGCAGCGCCACGCCCAACAAGACCGCCGACGGCAAGCCCAAGCACAACACGCTGTCCCCCGAGCAGGCCATGAAGCAGTTCATGTCCAAAATGTCCTCCTTTGAGCACCACGAGGTGTTCAGCTACCCCGAGGGTGAGAGCCGCTGCCCCCCCAGGCCGGGGTCAGACCCCAGACCCGACGTCAGATCGTCCCGTTGACCCGCTCTCGTTTCTTTTCTCCTCAGTGTTTTTTGTGGGACCGAACGCCAAGAAGAGGTCAGGGGTTCTGGGCGGAGCCAACAACGGGGGCTACGACGACGACCAGGGGTCCTACATCCACGTCCCCCACGACCACATCGCCTACCGCTACGAGGTCCTGAAAGTCATTGGGAAGGGGAGCTTTGGACAGGTATGACCAGGGCATGCATCCGGCCGGTTGCGGCTCTTTTGTGTATTTTTTTGTTTCTTTGTTAGTCTACTTTTGGTAGTTTGTGGTCTCTCTGTTGTCCTGTAGTCTATGTGCTAGTTTCTGGTCTCTGTTTTAACATTTTGTGTGTGCTCCTTGCAATTTTTTGTCCTGTTTTGGACATTTTTTGTGACATCGGATGGGATATTTTCAGTCGCCTTTTGCCAAAGGAAGCAGCCTGGATGTGCCTGGTTTCCTCTCCTCCCGCAGGTGGTGAAGGCCTTCGACCACAAAACGCAGGCCCACGTGGCTCTGAAGATGGTCCGCAACGAGAAGCGCTTCCACCGGCAGGCGGCCGAGGAGATCCGGATCCTGGAGCATCTGCGGAAGCAGGACAAGGACTCCAGCATGAACGTCATCCACATGCTGGAGAACTTCACCTTCCGGAACCACATCTGCATGACCTTTGAGCTGCTCAGCATGAACCTCTACGAGCTCATCAAGAAGAACAAGTTCCAGGGCTTCAGCCTCCCGCTGGTCAGGAAGTTCGCCCACTCCATCCTGCAGTGCTTGGACTCGCTGCACAAGAACCGCATCATCCACTGCGACCTGAAGCCCGAGAACATCCTGCTCAAGCAGCAGGGACGCAGCGGCATCAAGGTGAGGGTGCCGGCCCCCTCTCAGGAGCGGCCATCCTTCGCTTTGCACCTCAATAAAACCGTCTCCTTCTCCCTGACTACCCCTCAGGTCATAGATTTTGGGTCAAGCTGTTACGAACATCAGAGGGTATACACCTACATCCAGTCCAGGTTCTACCGAGCACCAGAAGTCATACTTGGTAAGAAGAAGGTTTATAATTAAGTTAAATCACTTGGATTTAGTTTGAAGTTGAGTTTTGTTGAGCCATTTTTTTAGGCCAAGGACTGGTACGGATAGTTATGGATGTGTCTTTCTGTTCTCCAGGTTCCAGATATGGGATGCCCATCGACATGTGGTCTCTGGGCTGCATTCTGGCGGAGCTGCTGACCGGCTACCCGCTGCTCCCGGGCGAGGACGAGGCCGACCAGCTGGCCTGCATCATGGAGCTGCTGGGCATGCCCAGCCAGAAGCTCCTGGACGCCTCCAAAAGGGCCAAGAACTTTGTGTCGTCCAAAGGGTACCCGCGCTACTGCACGGTCAGCACGCTGCCGGACGGCTCGGCCGTGCTGAACGCCGGCCGCTCGCGGCGGGGGAAGGTGCG